>PPHD01026870.1:0-11328 GCA_002909625.1 Bambusicola thoracicus
ACATTAAGCCACAGTCAGCTAGCATGATAAGTTCCATAAAGGTTGTGATCCCACTAGGAATAAAGTAAACCTGGAAAAGGCAAGGTGAGGATCTCACTTACCAGAATCAGCATTTCTCATCCATGCCAGGTTGACAGAGTAATCCTGGCAGCTAAGAGCAGGAGGAAGGAGGATGTGAGCTTCCCATAAAGCAAAAAACAAAGGGAAGGAAGACTGGAAACTGGGAACTTCTGCAGATAGAATTGCAGTGCCATTGCACATGCACCTTCATCACACATGAAGGCTAAACCGGAAGCATCTTTTTGCACTCCCATTCACCCAGACAGGCACAGCTGTATCAGCTATATTGTGGGTTACTGATGGGCGGGGCTTCCCTCCAGGATCACTTTCCCTTCCCGGATCATAGAATCATAGAATGGTTTGGGTTGGAAGGGACATTTAAGGTCATCCAGTTCCAACCCTCCTGCTAGAGGCAGGGACACCGCCCTCCAGATAAGGTTGCTCAAAGCACCATCCAGCCTGGCCTTGAACAACCCCAGGGAGGGGGCATCCACAGCCTCTCTGGGCAACCTGTTCCAGTATCTTACCACCAGCACAGTAAAGAATTTCTTCCTAATATCTAGTCTAAATCCACCCTCTTCCAGTTTAAAGCTATTTCCCCTTATCCTGTCACTACATGCCCTTATAAAAAGTCCCTCTCCAGCTTTCCTGTCAGCCCCCTTCTGGTACTGGTTGAACTGAACAGCCCCTACTCTCTCAGACTGTCCTCATAGGGAATGTGCTCCAGCCTTCTGATCATCTTCATGGCCCTCCTCTGGACCCCCTCCAGCAGCTCCATTCCTTCTTGTCTTGGGGGGCCCAGAACTGGATGCAGTTCTCCGGGAGGGGTCTCATGAGAGCAGAGCAGAGGGGCAGAATCACCACCCTTGACCTGCCAGCCACTCTTCTCTTGGTGCAACCCGGGATATGGTTGGCATTCTGGGATGCAAGTGCATATTGCTGGCTCACAGAATCATAGAATCATAGAATGGCCTGGGCTGAAAGAGACCTCAAGGATCACCAAGCTCCAACCGCCCTGACACAGACAGGGCTGCCAACCTCCAGATCTGGTACTAGACCAGGCTGCCCAAGAGCCTCATCCAACCTGGCCTTGAACAGCTCCAGGGGCGGGGCATCTTCAACCTCTCTGAGCAGCTTATTTCAGCACCTCATCACACTCTCTGCGAGGAACTTCCCCCTGATATCCAACCTTAATCTTCCCTCCTTCAACTTAAAACCATTTCCCCTTGTCCTGCTATTATCTACACTTGTAAAGAGTTGACGCCTCTCCTATTTATAGGTACTGAAAGGCTGCAGTGAGGTCAGCCTGTAGCCTGTCTTCTCCAGGCTGAACAAGCCCAGGTCTCCCAGCCTGTCTTTGTAGGAGAGGTGCTCCATCCTTCTAATCATCTTTGTGGCTCTTCTCTGGACCCTCTCCAACAGCTCCGTCTTTCCTGTACTGGTGCCCCAGGTCTGGATGCAGTACTCCAGATGGGACCTCATGAGGGCAGAGTGGAGAGAGACAATCACCTCCCTGTCTCTGCTGGCCACTCCTCTTCTGATGGAGCCCACGATTCCATTCGCTTTCCAGGCTGCAAGAGCACACTGCTGGCTCACGTTAAGTTTTTCATCCACCAGGAACCCCAGGTCCTTCTCTGCAGGGCTGCTCTCAAGGATTGTTCCTCCCAGTCTGTATATATGCCTGGGATTCCTCCAGCCCAAGTGCAAAACCTTGCACTGTGGTTTGTTGAACCTCACTAGGTTCACATGGCCTGACTTTTTGAGTTTATCATGCTCCTTCTGGATAGCATCCCTTCCTCCTGCAAGTCTTTTCTGGTCCTTTCTGGGCCCTTGTAGTTACTGCTGTGCATGTCCTGTTCATAGTTATGTGATACCTGGATCAATGGGAACCACAGTCACTGACAGCAGACCAGAGTGTAACAGGTCTGACACCAAAGGAGTCCAGTAATGAGATCTCTGCATTCAGTATTTAACTGTTTAGCATTCTTTGTCATGTGCTTGTGCTATTTTCTCCTGTTACACAGTGGTTATCTCCACAGAATAGATAATATCAAACAAAAAATGACTTGGCCTATAATTAACCAGTAAAATGTATATACTGTCTCCGTATCTACATATACACTCACACAACAAATGGTGTGACAAAGGGCACAAAGTGCTCTGTGTTTTCCATTGCATGTGCTACTGAAAATAATATAGGAAAATGTATTCTCATGACACTTTGAACAAAATGAAAGGTAATGGCATAGAAAAGGAAAATGAACAAAAAATCCTGCTGAGCTGTGCAAAAACACAAAATGCCACGAAACAATACTGACCAAAACAAAATTCTGGAAGTAAAAACTTACAGAAAGACAAACTTTTGCCATTCTTGTATTCTTAGTATGCAAACCTGAAATAGATGCACATTAAAAAGTGCATGTTCCGTAGCATGGCCATCCAGAGCCCTTATTGGTATCATAACTGTGGAGTATTTGTGTATGAAATGTAACAGAAAGAACAATCCTGCATTCCACATGGTCTAATATCCAAGTGATCTTTCTATTTATACTTACAGTGCTTGGGGAAAAAAGAAAGAAAGAAAAAAAAAAGCTTGCAGAAGAAAAGAGAAGAAAAATCTGTCTGGGTATTTTCCTCCTATTGTGTAGGGTTTATTTGAATGATAGTGAATTGTGGTGCACAGCAGAGGATTTTGTGCCTGGAATAAAGAATTTCCTCAGAGCAAAAAATACCAATGCTCACCTCAACAGCCATTGGGAAAAAGACCTTAAACACTAGTGATATACCGCAGCAGCAGAGAATTTCATATTAATCTCATCATGTGATGCCAAATACCCTGCTGTCATCATTTGTGACGCTAATGCAGAGCTGCTAAGCTTTTCATTTTCAGCATTGATAACTTTTACTGAATTCATATGTAAATACTATAAATAAACACCAGAATAAAATATGCCAGGAAAGACTCTTTCCTTTAGAAAAAGAAAGCTGATATTTAAGTCTTAAACAGACTGTTTTCTTCCTAAGACCTCTGCATACAATACACAAACATCTTACCACAGGCTAATCTGAGATGTGAACAAACAGGATACTGCTGGCTGCTCTAATCCATGGGGTTGCTCTAAGTCCAGGGCAAGTGTATACCAGCTTCTCGCTCTCCTCTCAGGGGAAGGGTTGCTTCACATACATCATGGGCAAGAGTAAACTCCTGGTCTGTAATCAAGAAACAGCTGACGTGGTCAATCTACATGCCCAAAATTACTTTCTAAGAACTGTGTAGTGGAACTGTATTCCAGGCAGATTTACTCTGGCGTCACAAGGAATTTAATTTCTTCCCTGTAGGCTACTCCTCTTTCCTTCCTGCCTCACCAGTGTGCTGGTGTGTCCAATACAAGACTGCCTCTTCTTTCTAATTCTGCAGTCACACTCATACTGAAGTAGTCAGAAGAGCAGAGTACTGTCAGTATGCGATGACCATGCAGTCAAAGCAGAGGAAGAAGTGGAAAGTAATGGTGCTGACACTGTTAAAGATGTGTGCCACCAATCTTTCCCCTCACACAATCCACCATCCAAAGGCACGCCTGGCATATTATTCATAAACAAGGTGCACTTGCACCAACCCCATCTATTCATATACAGTGTTACATTAAACGCACTGTATCAGAAGGTTTCTAATGCACATGACACAGATTTTTAAAAGCAGAGATAAAGATAAATCAGAGCAGTCACTTCCCTCCCTGACATGGCTGGGTTGTTCCTCACAGTTTGGAGCCAGAATGCACCGAAGTAAGGCTTCACACTCATTCTTGGCATACTGTTCTACTTTCACAAGCAGGAAGTATTTTCTAATCTTCCACTGGATTTGCTCAAGCTGCTGTTCTCACACTGCTGATAACAAATCTTTGGGAGCTGGTACTATGCAACAACTGGTTCAGAGATTTCCTGTTCCAAACTGCAGAGCTGGTTTGTGGTGACAGAAATATACTGCCCTAGAAGCACGCCAGCTGTGGGGGTACATTTCTTTTGCAATCAGTGCTAAGACTGGCTGCTCATGGAGCTCAACGTGGAAATAGCCAGCAGGATGTCACAGCAACATGAAGCTTCAGCAGAGGTAGAAAGCCTTTTCAAGAGCACGGCTAAAGGGTTTGCAAAGCAATGCTCACAGCTAAACTGGTTAGAGCAGTCACACTGTTTCTTTCGTCTGATCTACTTCAAACTGGTCAAGGCCTGCACACATTCATTCAAAGCTAGAGATGCAGTGAAGAAATGCTCTAAGGAGTGTGGAGAGCTTGTTTCAAATCTGAGAGTGACACTTTTCTTGTGAGAGGAATAGCAATGAGGAAAACAAAAGAATTTTTCATTGTTTCAGTTTTAAAAACCCATGAAGCACTGCACAGCTTTGAAGTTTCGCTTTTGTTTGTGCTGTTTTGCAGAATATTGTAGCTGTTTTGAACTAGAAGACAGAATGCAGTTACAAATGAAGGAAGAAAATTCATTGCAGCTTTTGTCCTTTAGAAAACTGCAGTTTCTCTGTTCTTTACGCACCTTGTTTTGATATCTATTTGATAACAAAGAATGCTCTTGAACATGGAATTAGACTTCATGGGGGCTAAAGTTAAGGATTTCCTATCTAGGCTAACATTTTCATGGTAAACACTGATGTAATGACCTTCAAAGTTTAATTAATGTTTTCAACAAGATAAAATGAAGAGAAAATTATGCTTATCCTTGAACTGTGGAAGTTTCTCTTCATGTTCAGGACATGAAGAAAAGGACAGACAATGCTTTTGTGATCTTCCTTAAATAAATGGGATCAACTTTAATTTACTGTTCCTTCCTAAGTCGCCCAAGCTTAAAGTTAATCATCTCCTCTAAAGAGGAAACTAATGCTGAGATGTTGCAAAATACATGTTTGGTTAGGAAATAGACTTTGGGAATAGGTTGGTGAGGTATTCTCTGCCTTTCTAGAGGGCTGGTGGGTGACTTCTCCTGTGGAGTACTGTTGGAAGTCTATTCAGTCCCAGTCTGAGATACTCCAAGAAATGACTGCCAGCGCTGCTCTGGATACCACGTTTTCCAAGAGGATCTGTTCTCCCCTGTTTTAGTGTCAAATCATCTGGGAACTCTCCAGAATTGGCCACAGGAAATCTCTCCCAGATTTCTGAGGGGAAAAAAAAGGCCTTAGAGCCCTACACTTAGAACCCTACAATTAGAGGGATTAGTTCACAACTCCAAGCTGCTCCCCTGAGAGCTCTTCCTCCCTCCAGCATAATCCAAACTCCCTTCCCACAGCTATAGCTTTTCAAACAACATATACTGCCCAGAAGTGGTATGCCCCCAAATCCCAAAGATGTAGTTCATTCCTACTCTATAATGCCATGTCAGAATTCAATTTATGAACACAGCCTCTTCATAAAGTCACTTGATGAAGAGTTCTTCATTTTGACATGCTTCTTTCAAGCCTGGATGCAAAGGGTTGTGTGATGATTCCATGGCACTGCAGTCTCTGACAACAGGTATATGCATAACAGCTAGGGTCACTTCTTAGTCAAAGGTTTGGGACTGATGGAATGCAAAAACATTGAGCTGTTCCCATCCAAATTTATGGTTCTACTAAAAACACAACCCAATCCAGATTTCTGAGGCATCTTGAATAAAACTTATGTTGTTGATATTTATATAACCACAGTACTTTGGCTGTCTGGAAAGACTAAAGTAAAGTGTGGTTCATGTTCTACTACAACTTCCCAGAACTTTACGTATTTGCATGAAGAGAACCTAGATCGTCCAGAACTTCATATTTTCAGGTCACTAAAACCCAAGAGAAACAAAACTTCATCACCTATTTCGTGTATTTTTCCAATCAACATGAAACTGTGTATCAGTGCTGGATGTCAGCAGATTTTGTAGGCTGAGCATATGAAAGGAAAAGCCTCTTTTGCAGACCAGGATTTGGGGGCTTTTTGGAAGCAGTAACTCAGCAGGGTAGTCACTAAGAATTGTAAATCCATATACTGCATCTTTTAGATCAATTTCTTTCTCACCTCTTGTACAGTGGTTAAAACCTGCTGAAGCCCCAAGACATTTTTTTCCTATGGTGTCTTTAGAATAAACCACTCTATCATCAGAAAGCATTTTATATTTTCCTTCACAATCACAAATTGTGACTGGTATTTTAAATGCTATTACAGGTAAGAAGTTGGATGTTGGAAATATAGCAGTAAATAGATCTTTCACAGGTTCCTTCCTTTGCTTCCTTATGTTGTTTTTGGCTTACTTTCAAATAAATGACTAACTCAATTTCTTGTTACCGTTTGTTTTCCCACTGTCAAGTCTTAACTGCAAGCCAGAAACACATTGGCTGAACAAGATTAAATATGCAATCAAAAATCAATAAAAGCATGTGCAATATTTTATTACAATTTACTCATATGTCTTTTGTCTTATGAAAAGTGAAGGTTTGGCAAAACATCCTACCTTAATCTAGTTTTCTTGTTTTAATCCAAATCCTGTCATTCACCATTGCACTTCAGCAGCTTTCCTCAGGTTTTGCCTTGCATCAAGGTGGAACATTTCAAAACCAAAAGGGAATTCCCTACAACTGTGAGCTTTAACTTCTCTATACCATAATTATGGAAATAAAATTCTGCGAATGTTTTGGTCCTAAGATATTTTTACCTTCACTTTTCAGGATTTCTATATGATTATTCTGATGGGTGTCTTAAGGGAAGAAAGAGCTATTGTTCTGCTCTATTTGAATACGCGCTAGAGCTCCGAATGAAACAACCAAGCGTATGCAAAACTGTAATATCCCCAAGTCAATATGAGTGCCTGTCTTCCTTCAGTTTATAACCTGTGTGTCATTAATTCAAGGCTAATCTACACACAGAGGTCCCAAAGCATCTGTAACATAAAGTGGGGGGGATAGGTTAGACCCTGAGCACTCACAGCTCATCAGCCACAGCTGCATCATCACAAGCTGCAGACACCTGTTGGTTGCTGGGCAGGTGGTGCAAAGCACCAGCGATGCTTCTCATCCACCTGCAGTCACCTCAAGAGGCATCAGTGTGGCAGATGACTCACAAGACGTCTTTGCAATGGAGGCATAACTTCTGGGAGAGGGTACACACCCTGCCAATGGCTTCATCACTTTGAAAGACACCTGCCAGCCACTGCAGACTGCTGGACTTGGATTGCTTTTGCTATCACGCTACTTTTTTCTAAACAGTTGCTGATGTTCTTCGCTAGAGCTAGGTCTACTCCTCCTATTGAACAATGCATTTAATTTTCTTCCTCGTATCACATCTACACACAGATTTCAGGGTTTTCATTATTCAGAATTATTCACCGAATAATGCATGGGAACATCTTGCAGACTGTGTACCTAACTGTGAATACTGTGCCACTGTTACTGCTTGCTCACTAGCTGGACTGTGTGTTTGGTCACCAAAGTCAACCCATATTTTTTTCTGTTCTCTCTGTAACCTTCCTCCAGAATTTGCAAGCTGCATGTTTTAGAAAAATGAGAATAGTCAGTCAGTCATATACAGTGTTTCCACCAATACCTACCACATCTGCAATTTATTTGCACATTCCTAAGAAGATAAACCTTGTATGTTTATGTGTGCAGTCAATAAACTGTGAAATAAAGCTGTAAATGAAAATGAGTAAATAAAGTCAGCTCTTAAACTAGTAGACAGAGCACTTACCCAGGAAAGGCAAAATTTGTGCTGAGTTTCCTTCTCAACCTGGAGGTATGCAGCCACAGTCCTCTCTGCTCCTGGGGGCCAGCTGAATTCCCCAGGTATGGATGGCCCTCACCCTTCATTTTGAAATCTTCCCATTCACCAGCCAAAATGGTGAGCATTCTGAAACCAGGGGCGGGAAAATATGATAACCAAGAGAATCAGATTTTGTAACCTCATATCCTGGCAGCAGTTGAGAGAAGGTACCTCTGACCTGGGGCCTTTCTCTGGGCAATCTCTCTGAAACACAAGAATGGCAATGGTAGAAGGCAGTAGCTCCCAGATGGCAAAGCAGGCTCACAGACCTGCAGCACCAAGGGAACTGCTGCACTCTGGGTCCTGAGGGGACAGCAATCAAACCAGGGTATCTCTCCAGGTTGCTAGCTGCCCCTAGATGGAAACTGGGGTGTTTCCCTGTGGGTCTATTGTAGCCGTCTTATTGGTTGCACAGGTACTGTTTTCATCTCTGAACTACCTTAATGGGTGTGGAGACCTGAGCTTTTAAACAGTGTGAGGTCTACACCAAGAGCCCTGAGCAGATGAATCTGGCCCCTAGTTCCTTTCTTTCAATTATTTTTCACTCTAACTCCAGAAATTACTTTCACATGTCACTCATCATCCAAGTGGGAGATGCAGTACATTGCAGAGCCTTCAGTGGGGTTGGTGGGAACTCTAACTTTGTCCCTGAATGTGTCAAAAGTACAGGGATAGGGGAGGGTGCAGGGGAGGACCTCTGAAGCCATCTGATGAAAGGCACAGCCAAGCCAGTGCCAGCCACAGCAACCAAAGGCAATGAGACTCCACAGCTCCCCATGGAAAAAGGAAAGCTGTGGGTGGAGGGAGGAGATGAGTGACAGGAAAGAAAAAGGAGCAGAGAAAGGATGAAAAGGTGTAGTTTTAAAAACTAGTTTGACAAAAGAATATGGAAGGATAGAAATGTTTCTGGGTATGACTGCTAAGGAAACAGGACAAAGGGGTAGACAAAGCAAGAGGCTCAGATACTTTCACAGGGCACTGCCTAGCAGGCCAAAGAGAAACAGAGCCACAGTTATATGCAGGGCAAATGAAGCCACTTTGAGAAATTAGTGCATAAATAACATCTAAGCAATAGAAGAAGTAGAAGGAAGCCATAAATGCTCACTGAACTATTTGCTGGTTTTTTTTTTTTTGTTTGTTTTGTTTTGTTTTGTTTTTTAATTGTTATTTTTATTTTTTAAGTATTTACATATCTCTGGAAATCTGGCACTCTTCCAGGAGGGAGAAAGGAGAAAACTTCAAATGATGGAAGGGAGACAGGACTGAAATGGCAGCTCCCTTCACCCACCTTCTCACACCCAGCTCATGCATGATACTGTCCCCTGGGTTCCTGTAGGCCTCCTCTTCTGCTGCCAAGTCCGATGTTATTGCTTCTAGCTGTTTACCCAGAAGTTTCTCATGAGAAATTTCCTGAATATTACCTCAAGGAGACTTCTGGGCCTGCTTGTCCCTTCTCCCTAATATTATTGCAGGAGGTCATGAGATGGTCTCTCATACTGTCAATGAAAAAGGTTAACTCTTTATAAGATACTTTTTCAAGAGACTGGGAAGGTCATCCAGGGCTGCTGTAGAAATTAAAATCGCAGAGGTGAGGAAAGACCAGGGAGAAACCATGAAGGAAGAGGCTTTATAGGGAAGAAGAAACATAAGAAATATTCAAGGGATACATTTTTAATGTAAAAGCAACAAAACAGTGAAATGGGTCAAAAGCAAGCCCTGCCCAAGGCTCTGAGTTTGTAATGAAAGTAGATGCCAGAGTTTTATTCTCAAAAAAATTATGGTAGTGTCTGCAATATATCTTGTGCTTTACCCAAAGTACCCAACTATGAGAATAGCAGTGAAAGAGAGACTGAAAAACCCGTTTCTGTATTTTCATCTTCGTGTGCTTGGCTTCTTGGAGCTGTAACGCTCCAAGCTGTAAGGAAGAAGTGCCATGTCCTGTAAGCATGGTGAGCGTGCAGCAAAACCAGTGGGTAAAGAGCAAAAGATGCATATAAAAGAGTTCCTCATCCTGCCACAGGAATTCCAAGGGAAGAAAATTCTTCTTCAGTGGCCGGGAACAATAGAATTCTACAATGAATCATAGAATAGTTTGGGTTGGAAAGGACCATAAAGCTCACCCAGTTCCAACCCCCAGCTGTGGGCAGGTCGCCCCACACCAGCTCAGGCTGCCCAGGGCCCCATCCAACCTGGCCTTGAATGCCTCCAAGGATGGGGCACCCACAGCTTCTCTGAGCAGCCTGTGCCCATGCGTCCCCATCATCTGAGTAAAAAGATGTTCTCATAATACCTAATTTAATTCTCTTCTCTTTCAGTTTAAAGCCATTACTCCTTGTTTTATCACTATCAGGCAAGGTAAAATGTTGGTATCCTCTTCATAAGCTTCCCCAAAGCACTGGAAGGCCAGATACTGCTTCTGCTAGTAAAACTACAGTGACCTTACAATGCACTTCAAGCTCTTTTAATGTGAGAACATCTAATCCAGTTCTCTCATCAGCTGCAAGAATCCCATCTAGCTGCCACCTGGCATTTTTGGGATTTTCCAATGCACTAGCTTGAGCATGTTTGTCCTGCTTTGCTGGTAAAATAAACATACTGTACAACAGCCTGTGTATGTATGTGAACACACATCAAGGCAATTAGATGGCTGAGACACTATTGCTCAGTAGGAGACATCAGTGCTGACCAGATGCTGGAGCAGCACAGTTTCCTGCCATGTCTACTTCATTTCACATCATTTGGGAAAGTCCTTGAACACAGACCATGTAAACAGAGA
Source organism: Bambusicola thoracicus (assembly GCA_002909625.1). Taxonomy (NCBI): domain Eukaryota; kingdom Metazoa; phylum Chordata; class Aves; order Galliformes; family Phasianidae; genus Bambusicola; species Bambusicola thoracicus. The sequence goes on from PPHD01026870.1 coordinate 10,615, forward strand.
TGCAGATGCTTTTAAATTACTGCCTGTGCTTGGTGACACACAGGTACACACTAATGTTCTCAAGTTCTGAATTTAAAGACAGTTCCTTGTATCAGTATGCTTTCCATTTGTAGCACACACACACACACACAAAACAAAACAAAACAAAGCAAAACAAAAAACAACCAAAGCACTAGCTGCTGAGAAGCACAGCCAACAGAAATATACATTGGAATTAAAAGAACTTGGAAAGTAAAGCAACAGGCTCCAAACTAATAACTCAAAGCAACACTGTCAAATGGGAGGCTTGGTTCTGATTAACTACTTTCAGTCATTTGCTCTAAGAATTAGTGAGGCTGGGAGCACCAGGTAATGATTTTTGCCTCCAGGAAGAGCACAGTGCTCACAGCTTTCCTGTGGAGGAAATGCAAGTCAAGGTGTTAGGCCTTAGATACAGTGGTGAAAAAGGCAGTTTGGTACTGTTGTCTGAACCAGGCCTGTGCTTGAGGCCTCCTGGCTACACTTCACACTTCCCCACACCCAACATGCTCTTTGGCATACCAGGACGTCAACTGTCCACTCAGTGGGAGAACTCAGGCCTCCTCTCTGAGGATCAAGGAGTTCAAATACAACATAAAGTTGATTTTCCAGTCCTCGACTCAAAGCAGGCCTTTCCCTTGAGCTCTGTGAATAATGGATTCATTAGGTTTGTTGTTTTTTTTTTTTTTTTTTTTT
>PPHD01026871.1:0-11328 GCA_002909625.1 Bambusicola thoracicus
TATTTGGGAGAAGAGGGGAAAAAAAGTTAAAAAAAAGAGAATACTGAAACAAAAACTGTAAGAAAAGAGGAATCCATGTCCTAGGCCAGCTTCTTAAATGACTACTTAATCATGGACTGTGACACATTCTTAGAGTCATAATCAGAAAATGAACCTTCTTTCACAGATACCCTGTGATGAGGAACAGCAGTGAAAATGAAGGAGACAAAATCCTTCTGTCCTACAGGGAATCTGAAGAATAAGAAAGAAAACAAATGTTAAGTATTCGCCTGCTGCCTTGTAAATGGAAAAAGTTTGGCAGTAAGCCCAGGAAACGCCTAATACAGTATGACAATGCAGAAAGACTGCGTGAACAGACTGGTCAGGGCACCAGAGCTCATGCAGCTATGTGGAACAGATGACAGAATACAGTACATACCACATTTTAGTTTAATTTTAAATTTAAACAGGTTTTTGCATGTATTTTTCAATATCTCTAGAGTTGAATTCAGAAAATGAATACATGTGGAAATGGGAGATTGCAGTTGGGTGCATTTCAAACAGATGGATCAGCTTCACTGCAACGGAAATGACTGCCAGAAAAATAAGCTCTAGAAATATGCACAATATGTGTGCTCCTATCATGTATCTTCCAGTACTGTGGGACTTTTTGGCAAGGCCCACTCACTGGTCTTCCAAAGGGAAGACCTGACCTCTTTCTGCAAAACGGTATTTCAAAATTGCACTAATTATGTGCAGCTATTCAGATGTAGGAACAATTACAGTTGAGAGGGACTAAAATTCTGTAAATTTTGAATAATATCATTCACAACACACACAACATGTCATCATTCTCTGTAACAAAAAATACCCTGGAACAACCTTTCTCCTACTTTTCACTACTGGAAAAAGGAGTTGATTGTTTCAGTGTATTATATGACAGTGAAGTTCAAAACCACACTTCTCAATTCAAAGAATAACACAAACAACATCCGTACTAAACTTGGAAATAATTGGAAACTGGAAGCAGAATTAACTAATGTTAAACTCATGACTATAATCCAGTCTGTCTGAAGAGGAAAAGACAGCATTTTCAGTTACCAGAATTATATCTTTGGCCACAGAGGCATTAATCACATCAGCTTAAATAAGTCAGCATAACAGATTCTTTCCTTTAGTGGCACAACTGGGAAGACTAATGCGGAACCAAAAATAGCACCTGACTTCATAGGGCTAACCTTCCATCTTAGTCCCGAGTAGCTAGTCTAAAAATAAAAGCTACTTGTATTAAGAAAGAATTTTAAAAGAAAAAGCAGACCTAAGAACAGACAGCTGGCTTAGTTCATTAAAATATGGATTCAATGACACAAATGCAGTTAAATTATAAACTATATTGTTTTTTTTTTCCCCCACAATACTAGCTCCTCTGCACTACTGAAGAAATAAGTGTCTTTAGCTGGAATCACCCTACTTGCTAAACATAGAATTCAGGTACTACATACTACAGAGGATTTAGAAGAATGAAATTCACTTTCATTCCTTTGACTTTTTAGATGAGAAGAGCAGCTGGGGCACACAGCTATAATCTGCTGCAATCCCAGGCTTCCAGTGTTTGTGAGCAGGTCCTAAAATCAACCACAGTAAAAGTCAACCATTTTATTTTGCATGGAACTGAGTGAGAGCTGCTCTGGCTGCAGCACCTCTCTGGCGTTTCTCATGATGTTCCTATTACAGCTGCCAACATGTGGAATTAATCTAAATTCAGCTCAATCTGGCTGAATATGAGCTACAGCACTACATGACTTTGCTCTTTGCTCTGTTCTGGTTTAAGGAGGCTGACGTCAAGATGCTCAGTTTGACTCAAAAAGCACCTGTTGCTGCAGCTGATGGAATCACCTAAGCATAACACCTAAGATTTGGGTATCCTTAGATTACAGTTTTTTCATTGCTTTTACAAGGATTAATTTGCTCAACATAAAAAAAAAAAACATCTTCAAACTTCCCTCCTTTTCCTTTCCCTGAGAAAACAAAACATCCTAACCAAGATTGAGCATACATAAGATTATTTCATAAAGAGCTGAAAAGTGTATTTGCAATAGCTTTTCAATTTATTCCATAACTAGATAAAAGTGATACTGAGGTTGGAGATGGTGGTATGTTGTTGTATTTCTGGGAAATTATACCAGTGTAAAATATTAGGCTGAAACATACTCAATGTTTGAAAAGGAATTCAAAGACATTAATATCCATATAAGCATTACGTTTCTGAAAAGTAATGTCTTTAAATAATCTGAAACAAAAGTAAGGTTGCAAAACAAAAGACAAACTTATTTCACAAATAGGATTGATGATCAGTTGGTTTTTCTTCCCCTCAGATTTCTCCTTAGAGAAATAATTAATAGGATTCTATACAGCATTACCATGGTACCCCAATACACGCCTAAAATAATACACAAACTAGTTAAAAAAATACTAAGATACAGGTGCACTAATTTATCCATACAGACAGAGGTGTACACAACGTTGATAAATGTTCCATTCCAGTGATGAGTCAGAAGAAAGCATCACTCACAGCTTTTCCTTCCCTTCTCTCTTTCTGCCTGCTTAAACGTCTTCCAGTTCAATTACCAGCAGAGGTAATGGAAATCTTTAGTGCAAGTAGTTATCAGTCTGAGGAAAGAAATGCAACAATTTCAAAAAGCTCTATCTGTATGCTTATAAAGATCTATTTGTTTCACTGGTATTTCACCTGAAACAAACATTTGCTTTCCAGAAATATAAATCTACATGCAATTTCTAAATGGGATTCTACTCAAATCCAAGGTAGCAGCGCTCTAGAATAAGGCTTTGCATAAGCCAAAATATCAGCATTCTGGGTCCCACCACCAGCAGCTAAGACTGGGCTGCTGCCAGTTCACTGCTGTTTGTAACACAGCCAACTTAAAGTCATGCTGCAATTGCACCTCTTCTCTATAAAGTGATCCTTCTGGAACTGAAATGTACTGTAAGTTCACGCCTGCACCACACAGAAGGGAGGTATGTAGTACAAGACCAATGCACAGCTTGCATCTGGGTATGCGACTGCGCAGAAATGCACACCATACACTTGGGTCACCTTGCAGTACCTTGGTTTAAAAGGAGCATAGGCTGTCTCAAAATCACAATCACACTTTGCAATTAGCAGCAGTGCCAGGAAGTGCTACTTAGCAGCACATCAGGAGCAGACGCTGCATCTGCTCTGAAGAGAAATTACATAAGTAACGCTGTGGCAAGGTTGTCATTACCACCTACTTCCTATTGCACATACAGCAACATGGCATTAATACCATTCCTACAATTTTCTGTTTTCAGGTCCTAATTTAAGAAGCATATATTGTTATTAATCTTTTTGCTTTCTGCTAACTTTCATTACATGCATGGGTCAACATACCAGTTGTCTGATCCTAAAAAAGCATTAAAAAAAAAGAAGTATTTTCTCTTTTGACTAATATTTAGCACAAAATTTGTCATTCTCTTCTTCCTCTGGCCATGAGCATCTGATGCTCTGCAAAAGTAGAAATGCTTCTTCAGTGATGATTTCTGACATTCCCTTCAAATGCTGAAATAGCACCAGAGTCCTGAAATAATACAGACCATAAAAGCAGACATTCCACAAAGACATGTCAGGATAATATCACTGAATCTCACATATTCGTTATGTGTGATACGTATTAGTGTAGATTCACTTTACACTCATTCCCCTCTTGCAGTTTCTCCCATTGAGAGAATTTCTGTACGCATTGGAGTTCTGGTCTGAATTTCAACCACTCCTACACTTGTTTAATAGAAGTATTAGCCTTAATCCATTTAGTTGCTATTGCTAAAGCACCAGTATAGTTCTGCCACTGCTCCTTCATTAGGAGGTTACCGCTGTCCTTATTTCTACTCTCGAGGTCTAAAGCTTTCATAGATATTCGCCAGTGCTTAAAGAGCTTCCTAAGCAGCTTCTGGGAACATATGTTGTTTTTACTAGCTCTGGGTAGAGTTTCACTGTGTGTGCCAATCAGGTCTCTGTGGGGCCCTGTCAGTGATCGACTGATTTAGGATTCAAAATTAGAAAGCAAGCCCAGCTACTTTAGGCAAATTCACTGCAGGAGTTCCAGTTCTTATCTACATGAGCATATCTGATTATAGTTAATTGATTTTACTTACCCTCACATTTTCTGTACTGGTACATTAAAATGGGTTGGCAGATACCTGTCTGACTTGCAAAGCCTTCCCAAAGAAGCGACTCTCATAGAAGCTGCCTTAAGGAAGATGTCTAGCAACATGGTTTGTATTGATACAAACAGTCTTATTTGCCATTAACAGGTCCGTTTTCAATTTAATTGCAAGTGGAAGATTTCAAGAACAAGAGGCAACATGGCTAATTTATTCCCAAAATAAAGGCACAACCCTAAAAGTTTTCTAGAAAGCACATGTGGATCAGTGAAGTGGTTGTTTTTTTTTTTTTTCTTTTATTTTCCTGAGACTCCAGAAGTATTTCTGGTGGAGATGCAGACACCTGATAAGTGAATTAAAAGTGATCACGTATTATTTTACTATTCCTAGTTAGGTTTGTACAAACCATCTGCTTTTGATGAACACCATGCTGAAACTGCTGATTCAGGTACTGTATGGAAAAGCCAACTGCAGCACTCCAGAAATCCGTGGTTCACACTGCATCTGCTAAGTATTGCATGCATGTCTTCCTGCCAGATTTTTCTTTTGTTGAAAGGGGACTGTAGTAGTATTTTTTTTGCTCTAAAACGCTCTACTTACTAGTATAAACAGTCCTTTGAAATTGTTTGAATTTCAAAGGATCAATTTAAAACAATCCTTTGTATAATTATTATACAGATATTTATATTCTGTACATGACGGTTACATAATGGTGCCTTTAAAGGAATGAGAACTATTAGTAAGCTCACAATAACTCAGTCATCCTGAAATCTGGTTACATGCTAGTGAAAGGAGCTTTCTCCAAAGACTGAAGTCTAAAACTAATTTTTATGGTTTTCTTTTTTCTATTTAAGATCCAAATTAAACAAAACATGACAGCTCAAAGCCTGCAAGTGAGCAGTTTTCAGGTTTCCTGGACTTGTGCTGAATTTTCCCAATTCAGTATCTATCAGTATGGATAGTCCTGAAGGTCTAGCTGGAAAACAGTCTAAAAGACACAGTACAAAGTGCCTGCACTACAGAAATCATGTTCAGGAAAGTTTCTCAGTCTCCTGGAAAGACTCTTTTCTCTCCTTTGGATCAATTATTTGTAATACTTTGAAGTACTCTAAAAACAGTAGGCTAACAAAAAATAAATAAAACAAAACAAAAGGCACCTTAAAATTCACAGAAGAAATGCAATCTCCCCCTTGTTTCACATAGTATGCTTTACTTTCATTAGGTAGTGTCACCTCAAGCTTAAATTTACAGAAATACTCCAGAAAATGTATTGAGTATTGCCCTGTGCATCAGTAAGATAGAACTGCAAGAAGTATACAAAGGGAAGTGTCATGGTTTTATGATTTTTGGTTATTGGCATTCCACATCATACCATCAGGTAGTGCACTGGGAGTAAAAGAGTTAATGCTGTAGTTCTGGGTACCTGTCCCAGAGGAGAAGAACTACATACTCCAGAGGACTTTGCATTTGCAGAGGAGATAAAACTCCTGGCAAGGTCATAAGACCTCCCCTTTTGCCTTTTGACCTTGGCAGCATGTGAGCTCCCCAGATCATCTTGCCTCAGCATTAGAGCAAGGCCTTCAGCTTTCAGATACTTTATAGCTTCAATTCTAATTATACTGTATTATAGTGTGCTATCATGCATTCTGATATCTTATTTAGTAAATTAGTTTGTTTCTCCTCAGATCGTTACTGCTGTTTTGTTTTTAGGCCCATCTCTCTACCCTTTTTCCCCCTTTTTCCCCCATTTCTCTTTCCTGGGACTCAGATCTGCAGGTCCCTCTGCCCTGCTGGTCATAGAACCGGGCTGAACTAGCCCGTAAACCGTTGACAGGAAGCAACTTGGCAAGAATAGAAAGGAAGCAAAGTTTAAGAATAACATAATGAAAATCACACTACTTAAAATACATACATGTTTCAACTGCCTCCAAGTTTGTGTTAGAGATGGGAGTGAAAGTTTAGTACCTCTTTTTAAAGAGATGAGGTACTTTACTTGTTTACTTTCCCTTGCATACACTGACAATAATGATACTTAAAAAAATGGGGGGAAAAAAGCACCTTTAGACCAAATCACTTGAGGTATTTCCAATACACCACAATAGTAGAAAAAAAAAATAAAAAGAAATGTAAATCAGAACCACATTCCATCTGTAAGGTGATGGAGAAAGGTCACAGTGAATTAGAGGAAGGTGGACATCTCATTTATGCTACAGAAGTGAGGCAGCATTAGCAACTTGCAACCAGAGCTTTTATAATAGCTATTTCAAAAATGACTGGTTTGTGCTAGTGCTGCCTAACCTTCTGCTTATTCCCTATAACTACACAGCTGGAGATGGCCCAGATGCTACCAGGAACTTCAAGCTTATCGAGGCATAAGTGCTGATATTTTTGGAAATGAATTTCTCAGAGTTGAAATTTTGATGTGAGAATTCAGTCTTTAAAATAGCTGGATATGTGTTCATGAACATTGAGACTTCAAGTACAGCTTAATATATAAGAACTAATATAATATATAAGAACTATATAAGAACTAGCCAGATTTAACCATCAAAGAATCTACTGCAGTTGGATATAAGAAGTGAACAATCTGCTTAAATTATACTTCCTATTAAAGAATATATTACATTTTTTGTTGTTTTGAGGGTACAGATTAATAAAACATTTAAAAATATATTTTACAAAACACACAGTCGCAAGTATATGTATATGATAAAGAACGTAAATGATAAAGATCACTTTTCTCACTAAATCCTAAATATTCCATTTCCCAGAAAACCTACTATATATTATTATTATATGGTAAATGATGATTAAAAGTGAGCTCTTATAGAATAAGACAAAACTATAATTTGTTTCCTGACAGCGGAGGATAGTTTCCAGATGAGGATCTCTCACAAACATCTAGGAATCATACATTCATTATCTAGCCCTTAGTTAAAAATATTTTTAAGTAGGCTAGTTAGGGTAAAAATGACTCATAGTACGAGACTGGATGAATCATTTAAAACATTTTGAGAATAATTATATATAGATAAATAAAACACTAAGGAAAAAAAGGTCACAAAGAGCATCTGACTTCAGATTCACCCCTAGCAAAGTCAATTTACACAGGAAAAATTAATATCTCATTGCACACCTGCTAAGGCTTTTTTTAGTTCAATTCCAAGTAATTTTGAATTCCAAAAGACCACTTTTTTTCTTTAAGCAAACAAGGAAATGTTGCAGTTCTTACCCGCTGTACCGCTATCATAACAAGGATTCATGGAAGAGACTGGATGTGAAAATATTGGACTCCAGCTTTCCATCCCTGCTTTCCTGATATTTACAGCAACAAAGACTGTAAACTCAGAGCAATGAGCAGCAATAGTTGCTGTTACAGGAAACATACCAACAGCCACTGGCTTTTGAGACAGGATGGAAACACAGAGACTACAACTTTGGAAAAGTTTTGGGAGAAGATTCCAGTTGAGAGGTAGATCCACTTTCAAACTCTATTGTGTAATCAAGTCTGAGGTATATTTTTCCACTAATGCAGATTTCAAGATACTCTCACCAATACACTCTGCTATAGATGAAGGGGAATAAAAGAATACAATAGACAAAGGAGAAAAAAAAATACTAAAAGATTTTGAAGTTACTGCAAATATGTGCTTCACACCTGAGAGCAGTAGAGGAACAGGGAATCGCATTTAATAGAGATATCCAAAGCTTATTCTCAAGAGTTTATCCATTGTCCTGTAAATTTACCTCACTTTTCCTTGAGTACTTGTGTCCAAACACTTGAGAAAAAAACAGAGCATGTATGCTTCTTGTTTTCCTTAGCTTACCAGTTGACAATTTTAATTATGATTTTATCTTCTGTAACTAGGAGAGTTGTACATGACAGCATCATCCTACATACAATGATAACATGGACTTCTCTTTCCTTCTCTTAAAAGAGATCGTTTTGAAAATCAAAATGCTATGCAAACATCTAGGGAAGTCCCTGGTGACAAGACTAACTTAATGAAAGCTGGTTTTAGTACTGGTGTTACTGGTAGTATTTATTATTTTATTATTATTAGTCAGGAATCTTTATTTGAAGCAGATGGAAAAACTGAAGTCTTCCATTTCAGACAAATGTTTAAGTACTATTGGGCTTGCTCTCACCTCCCAAGAGATGAAGAAGGGTCATCTAGGATGTTACACAGGAATTTTCCTTGCATTGTAAGCAGGAAATAAGAATCTCAGAGGCTGGGCTACTAGCAGCTTTGGAGTCCTACTCTTCATTCTCAAAACCTACTGTGTTTTAAGTTGATAAAAATGACTGCAGTGTTTTTTTCTGCTGCTAATCCCTCAGCAGTGTAGATTTCCATAGCTCTATAATACTTAATGTAAGGAATGTATTAAATTAAAGCGGACTAAGGAGAACTAGAACAAATGAAGTGCGTTTGGACAACACTGTGCTCTGCCTGTTCTCTCTGCAATCAGAGGTAGCTCTAAAATTACTGAAGGCTATGAGTCCATTCTTTATTTCAGTAATGAGTACAGGAGTGAAAAATGAAAAAAAAATCTCATCCTAGTAGTTCAAATATTCAATTCAATTTTAAAATACACAAGGATAAAACTGAACGTGAAATTTATAAAGTAGATCACCGTTCTACTTGTTCTCATTAGAAAACTACATTCAGTAAATTAGGTCACCACTAAAGGGTTTAGGTGTCTGTGATCTGGCCTTCTTGATTCTGTTTGGCTAATCATATTTTCATAGCCTTATGACAAGAGATGTTTTATTTCATTTTATTTTTCTTTCTTTTTTTACTAATGACTTAGAAAAAGACTACTTGGAAGTTTCAGGTTAAGAAAGGTGCTAAATTCATCATTTTTAGAAGTACAGAATGCATCGGTGCTTCTGATAATTTTCTGTTTGTGTCTTTTGATTTGCATTGGAACAAACTGTATTTAGATAGGTCTTTTAATTTCCATTAGTAGATATATGGGGTTGGTCATACTCATCCTTGGTTACATAGGTATTCAATGAGCATGAAAAATTTCCTAAAAAAACCACAACAAAAATAGATTTAAATGTTCATCTTGCCTTGCCTACCTATCATCTGCACATCTCTTCATACAGTTTTTAATCATGAACATTTTCCCACAATATTATGACTAAGGCACACCCCTAATATTAGCATTTATTTTATATCTCCTAGACATTCATATACACATATACCAATGACATAGTTAAAATAAGTTCATCTACTGTGATGGCAAATAAAGTTCTAAATTAAATTTTTAAAAATGCCAACAAATCTATAGCAAGGCTTCTAGTTAAAATAGTAAATGAAGCCCTCTCAGATCCAAAAAACTTCTCAACACCACCTTTGCATCTTGGACTGCACCGTTTCCCAGGTTGGTTTTTCAATAATACATGACAGGTGACTACGATGACTTCTCAATCCTCAAATAACTAAGAATAAATCCTTTTAGTAAAGACTTCAGGGACTGAAAGAAATAAGTTGTCTGTTTATACCAGCAGCCTCTTTGATGTTGAAACTGCATGGAATTTTTTTGTTTCCATGTGAAAACAAAGACAAAAATGATACAGAACTGCAGTGACACTTCATGAATCAGACTTCATCAGCTGTTCATCTTCTTACTCTTAGAAGTCCCCTGCTAATAGTACTGATTTTACTGTACTACTCTGTAAGACATACAAAGTATAATTATATTAAGTTTTCAAGTATCTAATTACACCAATATTACAAATATGCTCTACTGTATTTACACAATAACATATCAGAGCTTTCATGGGCATCAGAAAAGGATAAAGGACATTTGCCTGCATAAGCCCTAGAGCTTCAGGGACACTTATTTGTAGCAGGAAACTTCTTAGCACTATGCTTCTTCATATACTTATCAAGTATCAAGTGAAATGTGGTATGTGGATGTCATTTAGTTTTCCCAAGGCATGTCAGGTACAGCGTTCTCTTTGCTCAGAAAGCTAGAGCATCACCCAGTTTCTAGGATTATTTTGGAAAAGTCCATCTGTAGCAGAAATGCTAAGTCATGGCCTGAAGCAGTGATGGAGCACCTGGTGGGAAGACAGGGCCAACTCAGGGGAGCTCAGGTGCATGCAATGCTCTTGGGAGGAGCCAGGATCCACCCCTTCCCAGACCTCATTTAAGGGCTGGAAGTGGAGGTAAGGGCATTTTGCTGGTGATCCCTGTAAACCTGAGGTCTTCCAAGGGTAAGCAGTTGTTGTTTTGTTTTGTTTTTTTCCCTCCCTTTGATTCTATGTCCTTGGCTGCTGTGTTTGGGCTTATCCTCGCTTGCTGCAACTTAGGGCTTTGCTACCCCACTATCATTGGTGTGCTTTCCATCAGTTATAGTGTTATACAATCTAAAGTTATGTGACAGTATAGGGGGTGAGAATTTTATCAATGCTCTTGATTGTTCTGTCTCTGCAATACACAAAGTCACAAAATCTTAATGATTGGTAAGCAGTTTTCAGTCTGTTACAGGTGATGAGGGTGGATTTGTGGCAAGCAGTAAAAATGATAAGGACATAGTGGACATTCTTGGGAAACATTCTGGACACAAAGCATATTGGATTGCAAATTCCAACTGAAAGTTCTCAGTCAGGATGTCCCTTTTGGTTCTAGACCTGAACAGGTTGTACATTGACTGGACAGTTATTCCCAGGTGTAACATGACTGCATGTAACATGAAAATTGCCCCAGATTCCGGGAAACTCTAGTAGCCAATCATTCAGGATACTTATTTATAACACAGTTTGTTAGAAGCATAATATATAGATGAAAAATAAAAGAATAGAATATTAGAAAATACATGTATTAGTACAGGTAATCCAGGATTGGAAGTCATGATATGTCAGTTTCATAAAGAGCAATACACAGCCACTCAATCATGTATCTTTCATTAAAGTTATTCTTCATTTCCACAGGAAAATGAGAAACAAAGATTTGAAACTTAGTAGTGAAGAAAATACATCAGAAGAAAAAAAACACTAACTTCCTACTAGTTTTCTCATACTGATACACGGTTAGGAGGACTCATAGAAAGAGAGACTGAAGAGAAATGAAGTAGAAATAAATTGCTTCTCTACTACCTTCACAGGAAACTGATAAATATCACTAAATATACATG
>PPHD01026874.1:0-11328 GCA_002909625.1 Bambusicola thoracicus
CCCCTTGTCCTGCTGTTATCTCCCCTCTCAAAGAATTGACTCCCTGTTTATAGGCTCCCTTCAGGTACTGAAAGGCTGCACTGAGGTCACCCCGCAGCCTTCTCTTCTCCATGCTGAATAAGCCCAGCTCCCTCAGCCTGTCCTCATAGGAGAGGTGCTGCAGCCCCCTGAGCATCCTGGTGGCCTTTCTCTGGACCCTCTCCAACAGCTCTCTGTCTTTCTTGTCCTGGGGGCTCCATACACGGACACAGTACTTCAGATGGGGCCTCACAAGAGCAGAGTAGAGGGGGACGATCACCTCCCTGTCCCTGCTGGCCACTCCTCTCATGATGGAGCCCAGTTCAGTTCATTACTGTGTCGTTGGACCTGGAGTTTTCCATCTGTGTTGCGCCTTGCAGTGTCGAGATGCTGACATATTTGTGCGTGAGGGAGTTTGCTAAGGAGCTGCCAATGCCTCGAGTCAGCAGGCGTGGGCTGTGCTGCTGCTCTTTTCTTCTGCCTTCCAAAAGGCCTCTCGCTTTTAAGCGCTGAACCCACCGGAGGGAAGTTACCTTTTGCTCCGTTGATGCTGAGTTTTCACCAAGAAACCCCACTCACTGCTCCGGTCGTTCTCCCCATTGCCTGGGGGTCGTGCCTCATGGTGGGGGGTATCCTCTCCATCACTGTAGGTCAGAGCTCTGTGTCAGAATGGCTTTAGGATCGCCTTCAGGTGGCAATAGCCCCAAGATTGCCCCGGTGTTAAATAACACTCAGTAGCTTTTTCTGCGTGCGTGTAGTTAATAAGAATGTGATTAGAGAGCGTGGAAGATAATAAGAATGGTATTTAACCAACAAAGCCGGGAAATGCCAGATCACAGCTTGCACATTTCACTTGTTGTGCTTGGGGTTTGTGCTGGGAGGGCGGTTTGCCCATCTGTAGGAATACTCCAGAAGAGTCGTTTTGAAGGCACTTGGGAAGTGGATGAGGTTGTTCATCTTTTCCCTGCAACGCTGAAATTTCCTCTCCTCCTCTCCATGTGGTGACAGCTCTGTCTACCCGCCTTATGCGCTTTTTCCCCCTCTTATTCACGTGCCAAATTTCAGCTTAGGAGGAGTTTTCCAGCAGGTTGTGTTAGCTGACAGTTGGGGTTTTTTTTTTCCTATTACAACCCTTTAGCTGCAAAAGGCCACTGAGCCTTTGCCGGGTCCGCGCTGCTGCGGAGCTGCTCTCTGTTTCTGCCCTGAGGAATGCAGTAAATCAGGATTTGAATGCACAGCGAGAGCACACACCTACGTGTGGCTTTCTAAATCTTGGGACCTGTTAAAACAGAAGGTTAACATAATGCATCTTTGTGCTGGTCAGTTTTGTTCCCTTCTGGGAAGATCAGCTGTTGGAGGGGTTTGCGGTGCGTCGGCTTTAGGGGTCTTTTGGTGAAGGCTTGGGTGATTTTTAGGGGCAGGAAGATCTCTCACGGAGTACAGCCGGGGCTGCCAAGCTGGTTTGCATTGCCCTCAAACTGAATCACACCATTACTGCCTCTGCAAGGTGGAGCTGAAGGGCTCTTCAAGTTGCACGGAGTGAACAAGGCTTTAGCAAAGGGCATTGGCGCTGGTTAAAACCAAGCACAGAGAGCTTCCTCTTCCTGGATTGCTGCAGCGGAGCACTTCTGTTCCTTTGAAAGGAGTTTACTTTATTTGCCTGAAAAGGTTTTTTGTTTCATTTTGCATAGGCAACATCTAATTACAGCGTTCTGCCCTCGGAAGGGCTGCAGCGCTCTGTACAGGTGGGCAAGGGAGAGGAGGGAGAGGAGCTTTCTGTTTTCTGCTACCAAACAAACTCATTTCTTCCCCTAGCTCTTTGCCTGTGATTTTGCAACGAGGAGCTGCCCCGAGTCGCTTTGAGGTGGGAGTTTTCACCTTGAAGCTGCTGAGCCTTTGGCACACCTGGACCCGCAGCATCGCTCCGGCTGGGCGTGGGGCATGGGGCAGCAGAGCTCCTGGCTTTACTCACAGTTATTGATCCGTTAATCAGCAGTCCCAGAGCACAATTAGCTGTGTGGAAGGCTTTCCCCCCTCGGGGGGCACCTGCCATCGGATAGTTCCCAGCCAGCCCCGAGCTGCCTCTCCAGGCTAATTATTTTATAGTCTGTAATGCGAGCCGCACGCGTTGTTGGTCTCATTTCTAGATTGAGGTGCTGATCCGGGCGCTGCCGACCCCAGCTGCCGGGAGGAATCCATGAGCACACGACCTTGGATATGGACATCGTCCTGTCGGATTTTGTTCGCTCGACAGGGGCAGAGCCAGGACTGGCCAGAGACCTGCTCGAAGGTACGTACAGCTGGGGATGGGACCAGGGAGGAGGCTGATGTGGTCTGAGTGTGGAAAGGGCTTGCAAGAAGGGTGGGGAGGACCCAGAGGATGGAGGTTGGTGTCCGGCTGGTGCCACCATCAGCGGCGTTGCTGACAGTCTGCCCTGGTTTCTTGTTACGCAGCCATCACATAATGAATTTCAAATGTTTGGAAGGAGAATGCATCAAACAGGAGCACAGCACCGCTTCATTCAGCTTCTGTTCCTGCGTGTTGTTTGCTGCCAGCAGCGGTAGTAAAACTTTGGGATTTCTCTTGTCAGCAGCGCTATTGCTGCTTGTGAGTGCTCTGAAGGCTGCCTGTGTTTTCAAAGCAATAAGGGGTAATTATATAGGTAAAGCTGTACTTTTACTGGTATATCTTGTTCTGCTTGTGAAGGTGGTGTGATTATACCAGTATAAATTGCTGTTTTGCTGGTATCTGGCCATCCGTGTTGCATGCTGCTGAGGCGGTGACCTCCCCTGGCAGCAGCCCTCGCAGGCTGACTTGTGCAGAAGTGCACCCAGTGCTCATCATGGGGCGCTTGCTGTCAGCAGGGTCAGTCTGTCGAGGTGCCAGAAAGCACTGAGCGCTCAGGAACTGAAGACAAGCCTCAAAATGCTGCATCATCTGTGTGCAGCCTCCACACACCACGCTGGCGGCTCTCCAGCACTCTGCCTGCTTAAAAGTGTGTTTGTTTGCCCTAAAACATAGCACAATGTTGACGTTTTCTCAAAAACTGCTTAAGATGGGCAACTTGCTCCCTAATGCCTGTGTTTAGTCTCGAGGCTGTAGATAATTGGTTTTTCACCTTCTGCTTGTAGCTATAGGCAGGGGCAAGGAGAGGCCGACAGGTCTGAATTTTTAGGCTGTAAGCTTTCTTGCAAGCACTGCCTTTGGGTTTGTGTTGACAAAAGGATGGTGAGTAAATGTTGGCCTGTGCTAAATGCTGGAGGACAGAAGCATTGCATTTGAAGCAGAGGGAGCTGTATTTGGCAGTTTGTCCATACTTAACCGAAATGCAATTATGTGATTCAAGACCATGCTTGCTGTGGTACTTGAGCTGTACCATCACCCTTTCAGCCTTGGAATAAAGATGATGGTGCAAGTTTGCCTTTGCTTCAGAAGGAGCATTGGTTCCTCCTTCTGCCAGGGGCTGAAGTGAGGTGATCGGACACCCAGCAGGCATGGCTGAGAGATGGGGAAGGGTCTGAGGTCAGGATGTGTGGGGAGCAGCTGAGGGGGGTTTAGTTTCATCATACTAGAGATGAGGGGGCAGAGGGGAGGCCTCATGGCGGCCTGCAGCTTCCTCATGACCTGCAGCCTCCTCCATCATGGCGGCCTGCAGCTTCCTCATGGCCTGCAGCCCCCTCCATCATGGCGGCCTGCGGCCTCCTCATGGCCTGCAGCCCCCTCCATCATGGCAGCCTGCGGCTTCCTCATGGCCTGCAGCCCCCTCCATCATGGCGGCCTGCGGCTTCGTCATGGCCTGCAGCCCCCTCCATCATGGCGGCCCACGGCCCTCTTCACTGTGACATCCCACAGCCCTCTCGTTCACAACACCTCATGGCAAAGTTCTGCCTGAGCAAAAGTCTGGAGGGCGGTGGGTTTTGTGGTGCACTGATGCTCTGGTTTTAGATTTCTTGGCACGAGAGTTGATTTATTCTGACAACAGCAGTTTTACCTTGTTTTCGTGACACGTTGCTGAGCCGCTGTGTTTTTTCCCATGGTCTCTGTGGGGCTAACATCTCCACAAGTGGAAACGAGGGAAGGCAGAGACTTTTCCATTGTTTCTTATAGACCCTTCAAAGGGCTTCCATTCCTGAAGCAGCTGCTGGTAAATACAGCTGTGCTGGGTCAGTACTGGAGCATCCTCCTGTTGCTTTTGCATTGAAGTAGGTAATGATGTGCCAGCAGCTCTAATTTTAATCCGGTGGGTCATTCTCATTCCTCGATACCGATTTGTTGGTTCATTTAAAGAATGAAACAGGAAAAAAAAAAACCCTCAAAAGGTAAACCTTAAAATAACTTTCCGCTTGGAGTCAGTCATTAAACACTGTAAATTACATCTCTCAGAAGAATTTGAATACTTGAAAAGCATATTTCCGTTTGGGAATTAGACATAATGCTTCTTGTATTATCCGTGAGCTATCATATAAACCAATTGGCAGTTTATATATCTTTCCTGCAGTGGAGTTACTATATATAAAGTTGGCTTTCTTTCTACAGTGTCTGCTAACTTGCTAATTTAAGAGCTTAGACTAACAGTGTTCATAAAAATCACGATTTTCTCTAATGTAAGCCATATGGCAGACTCGTTTTTTGCTATATATTCTTGCCTGTGGAAGACAGTGGCTTCTAAAAGGTCAATTCCTTGCATACTGGAGGACTTCAGTGTATTAACATACACTCTTTCAGCTTGCTGGGTAGTGTTAGCAGGAAGGGGGATTGCTTTAAGGATTCCCCCAGCTCTGAGTTAAATCTGTTTTATCTGGCTGGTGATGGCTGCAGCCTGCTGGAAAGTGATGGAGCTGCTGCCTAGGCTGGCTGGCGTTTTTCTTCCTGTTATATTTTGGGTGTCAGCTCAGAAAGAGTCGAGCCTCTTAAAAACCACGTGCAGAGCCTGAAAAAAGTTCTGTTAAAAACCATCAGCTTTTAAAGTCCCGCTTCACTGTGTGTGTTTTGTGCGTGTTTTTCGTGTTTTTCACTCGAGTGTTATCCTGCAATAATGTGAGGGATGAGAGCTGCAGGCTGTTAAACTTTGTCAGCAAAGAAGTGGTGTCTGCATCACAGTGGATTATCTTCACTGCAACTGGGGAGGCTTAGAAAACAAAGCTCTGGCTCTGACCTGAAGCAATTGGCTTGCCTGCATGCTGGTGGACATAACACGGCCTGACCTTCCATTTCCCTTTCCTGAGGGCAAAATGCTGTTTGTCTTCGGTCCCATGCTCTGTGTTCAGCGTGTGTGCTGTTATGGTGACCCTGCCCTTCGTTTTACAGCCAGAAATCTAGCTCTGGCAAAACTCGCAGTCTTGGGAGCTTTGGGGAGGGTTGTTGAGACTGAAGCAAGCAGAAGCAGCAGCTCCCTCTAAGCCCTGTGCCTGTCTACTGCACACTCAGGGAGCATGCGAGCCACCTGTGTGACCACGGGCAGTGCTGGGCACTTCATTCCATGGTTACATCTCTTCAAATCCAAACCCTGGGCAGGAATATAGCTCCAAACGTCATGGGTAGATAGCCTAGTATTACTTCCCAGGTGGGTGCTGTAGGAGCTGACTTGACATTTCTCTCGTATGATGGTGACCACTTTCTATGCCTTCCAATCCAGGTAAAAACTGGGATCTGAGCGCAGCACTGAGTGACTTCGAGCAGCTGCGACAGGTGCACGCGGGGAACTTGCCACACTCCTTCAACGAGGGACGCAGCTACAAACCCCCGGAGAAGGAGGCAGCCCGGCCGGGGCGACCGCCGCTGCAGCGGCAGGATGACATTGTGCAGGGTAAGAGCCTGCAGAAAGCCAGGTGGGGCAATCATCGAATCAGGTTGGAAAAGGCCTTAATGATCATTAAGTCCAACCGCAACCTAACCATACTAGCCTAACTCTAACAACCCTCCTCTCAATCACGTCCCTGAGCACCACGGCCAAATGGTTTTCAAACACATCCAGGGATGGTGACTCAACCACCTCCCTGGGGGGCCCATTCCAGTGCTTAACAACCCTTTCTGTACAGAAGTGTTTCCTGATATCCAACCTCAACCTCCCCTGGTGCAACTTGAGGCCGTTTCCCCTCCTCTTGTCGCTGTCAGCAGAGAGCAGAGACCAACCCTGCTCTGCTGTAAGCACCTTTCAGGTCCTGGCAGAGAGCAATAAGGGCTCCCCTCAGCCTCCTCTTCCTCAGACCAAACAGCCCCAGTTCCTTCAGCCTCTCCTCATAGGGCACATTCTCCAAGCCCTTCCCCAGCCTCGTTGCCCATCTCTGGACTTGCTCCAGCACCTCCATATCCTTTCTGTACTGAGGTGCCCAAACCTGAACACTGCACTCGAGATGATGAGGCCTCACCAATGCTGAGTATAGAGGCAGGCTGGCTTCCCTATTTCTGAGTTGGAGGTGTGTTAGAGCAATTTGGCTTCCGGCAACCGAAAAATACAAGCTGAAGGCAGCGATTTTAATAATGGCTTTGGTGAGGTTTTGCAGCTTCTGCACCATTCAGGTGGTGTTTCCTTTTCCTTCCCCTCCCAGAAAAACGCCTGTCTCGAGGCATTTCCCACGCCAGCTCCACCATTGTCTCCCTGGCCCGCTCCCACGTCTCCAGCAACGGCAGCAGCGAGCACCTGCTGGAGATGCCCATCTCCACCTTCCAGCTGCCCGACCTCACGGTGTACACAGAGGAGTTCCGCAGCTTCATTGAACGAGACCTCATTGAGCAGTCAATGCTGGTGGCGCTGGAGCAGGCCGGTAAGCATCTACACTCCCAAATGACTTATTTTCCGTGCCAGTGAAGCGCAGTGGTGGCAGTTCACAGCAGTGCTGACTGGAATATGCTGGCCTACGTGCCATAGGCTGCAAAGAACCGAGCAAGGATGTGTAGCAGTAATAGATTTTATTTCGTCCCTTCTTTGTAGCATGGTGCAAGAGTTGAGCAAGAGCCTGCTTTGCTTTGCCTGCAGACACAGAATGTAAATTGCGAGTGTTGTCATCACTCATACAGCTGAATGGTAATACTAAAAAAAACACCAAGTTGCATTATCTCACCACCTAAGCTTCCCCGTGCCCTGTGCTATCCCATCAGCCCTACTGTGAGAAGGGGGGGAAGAAATGACTGCATAACACAAAGAGCAGCGAATCATCGTGGACAGATATTAGAAGTGATTACAAACGTTTTAGATGGATGATGCGTTTGATACGCTTGCTAATTCAATGCAGGAAAACTCGTCTGCTGGCTTTGCGTGTGCCTGGAGAGGAACCACCTTGTGAGCGCAGACGGATTTGTTTTCCAACATGCTGTTTTCCTCCTGAATAGTTGCTAGGTGATCTGTAAATAAGATTGGGCTGGTGAATGAATGGGACCTCCGTGCTGGCAGGAAGGAGCCTAATATGTGTTACCAGGACAGCGTATGGTTGGGGAAGGGTGGGGAGCACCGGGCAGGAGCTCAGAAGCCTTTACTTTTACCTTTAACTTCTGTTGTAGTGCACATACCTGCAAAGCCATTCTTCCTTCAGAGAGAACGTAGATTCTTAATCTCGAATTTTAGCCCTGTCCTGCTCAGGTGTTCCTGTAAATAAATATTCTCATGTTTTGGAAATGAACACTTGATCCAAGCGATCTGGTTACGGCAGCGTTGCTGTTTGTGCGTGGTGAAGCTGATGCAAATTGAAGCACGTTTATCTGCATCTCAGCCGAGTTCAGGCTGGGTATTGGATTGCTGCATTTCAGCACCTGGCCAACAGCTACGGTGTGTTTAGGCGGTTAGGATCTGTTTTTTCAGCGTAGCTCCCTAACACTGTAATTTATGTGAATGCCTTTTGTGTGCACATAACGTAGCAGGTTATGTGCACATCACACAGCAGAAGAAGAGGAGCGTGCTGTTGGCAGAGCAGGCAGCCCTCTCAGATGGAGCTGGATCAGCCCCTTGGCTGTGCTCCTCCGTGGGAGTGCTGGGGTGCTTCTCGGAGATGACATTAACATTAAGCAATTGACTTTTACAAAGCACCCTTTGAAGGCAAAGTGAACCTGCATTATATATGTGGGTTTGTTACAAATGGGTGTTTATCTTTAATAAAGGGCTGCGCTGCATATATGAGATGCTCCAAGCTTAATTTGAAGTGGGGTGTTGAGCACGGTGCTGTGATCTACGCTGATATCCCTTCTTAATTTAGTGCGTGCTGTCCTTAGAGAATTAAGCAAATACTTTATAGACCAATAAACGTTAAGATACTCTTTTCATTCTATCCAGAGATCTCTTTACACCACTGTGGCAGAGTAAGCATGCTTAAAGTGGCTGTAAATCGTAATGACATCCTCTTGGAAAGCTCTTAACACACTCCGAGCTTTGTGAAAAGGCATTGGTGAGCTGAAAATGTGGCCCTTGCTGCCACCTTAGTGTTCTCTGTTGCAAACCTAAATGGTTTAGGCCTTGTCCTATATTCTGCAGATGCAGGGTGCTTTTCTTGTTCTGCACGCAGAGCAGTGGCGGGCAGTGCCTTGCCTGAGGCCATCTGTAAAGTCAGGAAGAGTGGAAAGAAACCCTAGGCTTGATTGCTGTGCCTTTGCTCCAAGGTCAGTGAAACGATGCCAGGCCCTTCTCCAAAAGTCCCCCCAGCACCATTGGCAAGGAAACTTCTGCTTCGCTCTCCGGGCTGGCGCTGCAGTTAAGCGTCTGTAGGTGGACTGTTTAAAAACTGCTGAGTTAAGGATTCAGCTTCTCTTCCCTCAACGCTTGTTTCGCTGTTGGGTTGGTGAACGAGTTCCTTGTTCCTGGAACGTAAGCATCCCGCGTCTCAAAGCAGGCAATCAAAGAAATCGGCACGCTTCCATCCCTGCCTCAACAGTGCATCACCTGGCTCCTGAGGCTTTTCAGCTGGGTTCAGCTCGTGCATGGTCAGAGGCACGTGTGTACACGTACCCCCAGCTCTTACGCACTAGCATCTGACTTGCAAAGCTTCTGCAGATGTTTTAGCCTGTAAGTCATTGGCCGCACTGATTTTTCTCGAGAGAAAAGAGGTGAGCTCACGTCTGGGCCCACCTCGCTGCAGAACGCAGGTGAGGCTCCTGCTGGGCTAGTGCTCATGGAGCACTTCATGGCTGGGATTCCTTTGGCCCCTCTGCTGTCACCCTCGGCACCAAGAGTGGGAATCCAAGCCTCGGCCTCTGGGGGAAGCATACCCAGGTGTGCTTTGGAGCCGGTGCTGCCATGCTCTGCAGCGTTCCTGCAGGTGGAAATGGCAGCGTGGTTAGCTGTGACACGTAGTAAGCCTCTGGTTCTTGGCCTTCCTGATGATGGAAGATACGTTCTGGTCAGGGAGAAAGTAGCTTGCAGGTGTTTGAGTGCATCACAGCGAGCTCTTGTTGCCAGATCCTGAAATGAGAGTGTTTTCTGTAAGCATTGCTTTTGTCAAAGAGATGGGCTCTGAACTGGATGAGGGAAGCTGCAGACAAATTAGCTAATTTTAGACAGGATAAACGAGCTTGCCACATTTTCTTGCTGCTTTCTCCTTTTTTGGTCTCTTTGATAACCCAGTTCCAGGAGGCGATGCCACTCCTTCTCCACCCGGTGATTCAGCAAGGGGAGAAAAATGTGTTCTCCAGCAACTGCACAAGCATGGAGGTGGGCGTTGGCACCAGATCGGTCACGTCAGCCTGAGGAGCCAGAGAACAAGTCATCCCCAGAAACACTGCCTCTGCCATGCGGGGAGGGCGGCCCTTGTTCCGCACGGAGTCCCTGGTAGCCTCAGGGAAGCCATTTGATTTCTGTGAGTCAGTGCTGGGCTTTGGATTAGAAGCAGAGCTGTCTTCATTCCTTCCTATTTGTGTGACCTATTTAGAGGTTCCTGTTAGAGGAAAGCTGCCTTTCATAAAATGCGTGCGTTTGGGTGCGAGTTCCCGAGCTCTTCTGGAACAAACAAGTGCTCTTGCTGTGCAGAAAAGCATCCTGAAAGCAGCTGTGGTAGAACTGGGCGCATCGGAGCGGTGCTGCTGGTGGCTGCTGCAAAGGGAAGCCCCTGGCGCTGTGGACTGCTTCAGCTGTGCAAAAGAGCTGTCGCTGACCTCTTAGGTTTTGGAGCAGCATCAGCTCTTCGTGGAGCTTCTTCTGCCAGCCGGCAGGGAGAGAAACAAGCTGAAAAGCACAAGGATGAGTGAGAGGTAGCCAGGAGCCCGGAATGCCGCGATGAGCCAGCGGTGAGCCAGCAATAGCAAAGCTTTTGGTGCGCGTGTCAATTTGTCCTGCCAGCCACACACGCATTTCTCTCGCTGTTGCTGAAGTGCTGATGGCAGGAAGATCCATTGTGCTCCTGAATCCAATTATTTTTCCCTTCTGCTGGCATGCAGAGCTTCCAGGACTTGCTACTAATAACTGTGCGCGGAGAAATATGTTGTTTTAAATACTTCTAGGGGGCCTCTTGGCCCTTTACTGCCTTGCCACAAGCAAAACATTGAGAAAGGTTTGGGGAATGCGGCTCCTTTGGAGGGAGTGAAGCAGTGATGACCTTTCTTGCGTAACTGGAGCATGTGGAAGCCTGGACAAATTGCTCTGCGTGCCTCACCGTGGATGTGCAGCATGTCATGAGTGCGTGCTGCAAAGAAAAGCCTTCTGAAGGTGTGTCTGTGTGTGTGTGTGGACCTGGCTGTGCTCGCTGGGAGTCTGCACAACTCCAGACTGCTGCCCAGAGGTGCAGCAAACACCCTGGGAAGGCAAATCCCACCAACTCAGCGGCCGCTCGCAGAAAAGAGCGGCGCGTTCCCAGGGAAACACGCGAAGGCAATAAAAAGCTCACTACTGACTGCAGTAGCATTCTGATTTTGTTCAGCTTTTGTTGGATGCTGTTTTGCTTCTCGCTCTGCTCTTCTGGCTCCGCGCCACTTGGCGAAGGTTTGCGACGTTGCCGTGCCAGAAACGATACTGAGTGCAAATCAGCCCCTTTCCCAAGCAGAGCTATTGTCTTAAGGCTGTGTGCTAAACGCTCTGCAGCTCCAGCGGGTTCCTTTCCTGACGCTGAGGAAAGCAATCAGCAGCATCACATCCCAGTGAGCTCTGCCTCTTCTGCTTTTCCTGTGTTTATCTCCCAGTGGTCCTTCTGAGCTTAACTCTCCTACGTCTGTTCCCCCTGAGGTTGTACAAATGATTGTAAGAAATCACATGCTCCTTGTGAATCACAGAATCCCAGCATGGCCTGGGTTGGAAGGGACCTCAAGGATCATGAATCTCCAACCCTCTTGCCAGGCAGGGCCACCAACCACCCCATTTACCAGATCAGGTTGCCCAGGGCCTCGTCCAACCTGGC
>PPHD01026877.1:0-11326 GCA_002909625.1 Bambusicola thoracicus
ATGCAGGTTCCAGTGTCCCCAAGGCTGAG
This sequence comes from Bambusicola thoracicus, assembly GCA_002909625.1. Lineage (NCBI taxonomy): Eukaryota > Metazoa > Chordata > Aves > Galliformes > Phasianidae > Bambusicola > Bambusicola thoracicus. Next base: position 30 of record PPHD01026877.1, read on the forward strand.
ACATTACTTAACATGCACTGGCCACAGCGAGTGACTGTACAGAGATATCTTGGGATAAGCACTGCTTGAGCAACGCTCTGAAGTGCCTTGCAATTTGAAGGCACTATTTTATCAAGGTCTGCATTGAAATTTCAAGTTCTCCCACTTCACAGACCAGTAATTACTTCTTGTTGCACAGTTCACTCAGCTCCCAACTCAGGGAACAAAAGCATTCGCATGAACATTTGGGCTGCCTCCTAACCCCACTTCCTTTCTGCCCAGAAATCCAGTTCAATGCTCCTTCCACACTTGAGCAGGGTTCTGCAAAGCCCTCCTGATCCTCTTACCCAGTGGTTGAGGACATATTTAATTGGCACAAGGAAATAACTGAGCCCTGGGCAATGCCTAGCAGCCTGAGTCTGGCTCACGACAGCTAAGCAGCTGGCCACAAAGCACTTCTTGACATAAATGCAGTTCGTAAGGAGGAGAAAAAAGGGAAAATGTCATCTGATCTAGAAACTACAGACTACTCAACTACTAGAAACTACAGCTGCTACTAAACTACGCAGGCAAGAAGTAGGGTATTACACACAGTAGGCAAAAGCTAAAATGCAACAAGCTGTTCCTTGGCTTTAACTAACCGATCATCTTCTGGAGCAGGGGACCATTTCCCTTTCCAAAGAGCACACATAGATCCAGTATCTTAGGGATGTCGAACAGGAAATTGTTGTAAATAATTTCTCCAAAGACAGAGGGAGTGATAAAGTGATCCTGCAACGAAACAAAACAGACACTTAAAGAACAATCTGTATATTATTTAGCAAGAACTGCAGTATTACAATGACATTTGTAAAAACATCTCTTGAATGTGCATTAAAGGCTCTGTTTCACAGGAGGCAGCACTGCCCATACACAGTTTTGGCAGTCCCTTCTATCCCCACACTCCCAGCTGTCACCGTCACCACTCCATCCACACCACTGACTACGCACCGCTGCTTATGGAGGTAGGTTTTGTCCTGAACTGAACCAATCCACCTAAAAGTTAAAACACAGAGCTGTTTACAGTTGGTTCAGTTCCCAGACCTGGCTCGCTAGGTGGCCAGATAAACAGCTGGACTGGCACAAAAAGGGCTCAGCTCAGGAGGAGCAGTGAGTGGCCAGGCACAGAAACAGTTCAACAGGCACTGAAAAAGTACCCACGAAATCACACCCCGATGCTACTGGTATCCTGGAAAAGAAGAATGAAGGCATCAAAGACATTGTGTCGCTGTCTAAAAGTAGGAAAAATGAAACAACAGGAATTGCAACTCTATATCCTGAGTGCTAAAACCTGCTTCCAAAACACAAGACTTATAGTATTCAAGGAATTTCTTTTTAAACTATAGATGACAAAAAAACTCCATTGTCTGTAACACCAGGAAGCAAGCAAGCTAAAATGCAATTTTCGTGTCAGTGACTTCCAGCAGATTTGCCTCGGATGGCAAATGTTTTCAATCACTGTGAAAGGCAGAATGCACACTGTCCCTCCCAGAGCAGCAGGACCAGGCTTTATGCTGGCTAGGTTCAATTTCTAGAACTGCTGCTGACTGCCTGCATGACAACAGACTATTCATTCTCTTCAAATTACTCAACTATGAAATGGTTTCAGATGCTTGTCTGCCTCACTGGGGTGGCAAGATTTAATCAGACCCTGCAATGAAAGGCAGCATAGAGGTGTCGAGTACTTTTGCTGAAGCAGTGCCAGCTGCAGGCTCCAGCATTCCTTTCACCCATTCCCTCCCCAGCCCTCCGGTTCCCATTCCAAGACCTCTCCTCAATGTCCTGACTTTCACCAGTGTGATAATCAAGGCACCACCACTACATAACACACACTGAACCAAGGAAGATACCAAGGGAGCAATTGGTGAAGCAGAAGGTGCCTCATCCTGCCCAAAGGCCTTGTGAAAATTCCACAGCTGCCCATGGGAGTTGCACTCACACAATTAGGGATGAGTATGCCTTTCAATTACGATGCCAAGAAAACAGTAATTTGGAGTAATTTCGATGTGCGTCCAAAACATGGAGAAAGTTCAAGCAGAGACAAGTATTAGCACAGATGACACAGTGCTGCACGGCAAGGTACAGTGGGATTGAGAGAGTGAACACCTGGCTCCTGCTGGCCTGAAAAGCCTACATTCCACGCAGCCACAAAGGCCAACTTGCTCTTTTTTTCTAGTCATGCTGATGCATCACGGCACCACACGTTTCTAACCTGCTATTATTTAGTTGTCTGCCTGGATCTCCCTCCTAAGAAATCATGGCATAGTTCAGATGCTTCAGCTCTGAGTGGTTATCATCTCAACACTGATAAAAATAGAGAGGACTGCAGCTAGGGCATGGCAATAAGAAACGTGATTAATTTCACAAACTGCCTTTTCTCCAAGGCTATGCAGCTTTGCCTGCAAGGCAAAGAAATATTCACCTTGGACTCCTTGTGAGTGGACATCCTTAGGAAGGTCAGAAAGACACTGCGATGAAGACGCTTCTGCATGTCATTCACCTCTGGATGGCAATCCAACAGCACATCAAACTTGCGAGGGGCATAGCACAGGTAGGAATCCAGGCATTTCTGAAGTGTCTCATCGAATATCACCTTGCACAACAGAAGACAAGGAAATGGAAAGGAGGGAACGGCACACACTCACAGCTCACACTCACAGACAGCTGGACTGAAAAGCACACCGAGACACTTCAGAGTGCTAATGGTCCATCGATCCATCACACACAAGCTCTTAAAATCCACAATCTGTAAGAAAATATGACTTTCTTTGCATTCTATGGTGCAGTAATTAAAATCCTTGGTAAATGATGTAATAAACATCAGTCTTTGTGAAGACAATTTAAAACGCACGGCTCTTGGAAGCACCTATGCCATTCATGTTCTTTCTCCAGCGTCCACCAAACAATTATTACCTGGCACCAGAACTTATCATGAGGCAAAGCCAGAAGCCAATCCAGATCATCTGCAATGAATTTTGCTCGCTCCAAGAACTCTTCCACTAAGGCAGGGTCTCTGACAACAGGTGGCGGTCTGTATAGCACAAAAGACCGATCTGCTTTTATTTCTGGGTGCTGCAGGAAGCCAAAACACTGTATTAAAACCAGAGCCCAAGTGGCAGGAATGCCCAGTTACCATCTGCACTGCTGAATGTTTGGAAACGGACAGAAAAATGACACGATAATACAGTTTGTCATTCAGTTCCCTGGTAACTTCCCATTCTCTAAAGGCAGCAGATTAGTGAGTTCACAACCTTATCTTTCAGCTCTATTTTCAGACCTCCACAATTCAGCAGATGATGTTACTTGTACTCTGTTAACAAAAAGCTTTGCAAAGCAACCCTCCCACACCTCCAAACCAAACAGCAACAGCTTAAAGTCATGCCTTTACAATGCTGTCTGTGCCCTCTTTTCCCTCTGAGCTGGTTCTTGAACAACATTCCAAAAAGTCAAACCAACCTGACCACCAAATACAGAGAAGAAACACTCTGCTATCCTTCTCAGCAGTTACTGAATAGTTTGCCCAAATCCCCCAATCCTAAAATGAGAATCATGCTGCATAACAACGCAGCCTTGAGTTCTGCCTCAGCCCACGCAGATCCCCAGGGTAATCTGTGCAAGCCAAATCAACAGCAGGCCCCACTTCAGCAACACTCCCAGGAGAAGGCTCAGTATGTGCCATCATGTTTCTGGAAGAAAAGGATAACTGTGGGTTTCACTTTTGTGCATGATTTTGAATATCCCTAGGTAACAGCATGGGCATGCTGCTTTTGTGCTAGACAAGCACAAGGCATAGATTTCCAGTTTGACCCCGTGGTTCCAACCTGAGATCACAGGACAGAAGGCCACAGGACACAGTGAGTGGAGAGAACTATCCCAGTGCTGTAAGTCAGAGCTACACTGCACGCAGCTTGCAAAGCTCCCAAAGCACTGTTCATTGGGCTATTCTTTCAAAGAGTAAGGAGTTCAAGGAGAACACAGTTTATTGTGGGTGCTGAACTCAGCATGCTTTCATTTATTCATCACTAAAAAAAAAAAAAATCGCAGCTAAGCAAATGCATTAAAACATGAAGAAAAATCTACCAAACAGGGAAACTGTTCAAATTTCACCATATCCTGAACTAACACAGCCTTTGGCTCAGGTTCCAATATATGACAGTTATTTGGTAAAGGTCTTGTTTAGCCTTCATGAAAAAATACAGCTCACCAGTGCCGGTAAGGTTCTCAGCTTCCCTGTCTTGGGATCCTTTTCTGTAAGCTGGAGTTCATCCAGTGGCAGTGCCGGCATTGTGATGACCTGTGGCTGTCGTCAGCAAACAGAAAAATAAAAGCAGCACAGGATGTGTTTTACAAGGTCAGTCAATCAAAAGCATAACAAAACAGGTGACAGCCTTACCATACCACAGACACACTGAGGCTGGAAATAACTTCTGCAAAGCAGTCTTTACACCACTCAAATGCTGAAGCTTTAGGGAACACCCAAAGCCAGCTGCAGGTGCCTTGGAACAGTGCTACGCTTTCATTCCTGTTTCTTACTGAGAGGCTGCAGATATCTTAGGCACAACAAAAAGCATTTGGGGACATTGTTTTAGGGGAGCTTAATGTTTCAATCTGGTTACTGAAGAGTCATGCTGAACTATCTGCTCCTGCAGTCTGTTTTAAGGTGTGCCATCTATCTCCTGACATCACAAACTAAGGAGGCAATCGGAAGCCTTGCGTTCTCCTGCCCATTTCCCATACATACTCACGGGACTGTATTTCAATTGTCAACAGCACTTTTAGGCTCAGAAACATTTCTGTTAACTCTGAAATTAACTGTGAGTCAAACCTTCATTCAATAGAAAGTATGCGATCATGTGCAGTGGTTCAGACATTAATACAAAACGTAAACTGCAGATTAACACAGCTTTCAAACTGCTGAAGGTTCTACAGTGATGGCAGTGAAATGGTACTAAAGAAATTACGTGGTGAAGATGTAAGAACCAAAGTCTCATAAGATATATTTCATTTTATTCACATTGCCTGGGCAGAATAGAAGGTAAGAGGAGCGTCCCTATTGCTGAGCAATGCTGACTAAAGAGCAGTGTCACAGTTTGGACACAAAGTGGAAGAATCGTGCCTCTGGATCCACAGAATGGATTTTAGCATTTCCTATTTCAGAGGCTTTAAAAAAATAGGAAAAAATACACCAGATCAATGCTAACATTGCACAGCGTAGAAAAGCTGAAATAAATACTTTATTTGGCTCTTATAATTTCTAGAGTCATTTTGAAAACTCCACAGAGAAGAGAAAATTTGCAATATGGGAAAAAATATCAGGTGCCTCATTTTCAGGCTGCCAAGTCAGAAACTGCTCGGAAGAGATGGGGTCCCAACCAGAAGTTTATTCATCTCAAATGAAGAATAGATCTGAGCACAGAGACCCCAGCATGGAGAATCACTCCAGATCTCTATCACAATGATCTCTTCACAAGAGTTCTGGCTTAATTCTCTTTGGATCTCAGGGTAGGCTCAGGTTGGATATCAGGAAAAGGTTCTGCCCCAGAGGAACAGGCTGCCCAGGGCAGTGGGCACAGCCCGAGCTGCTGGAGCTCAGGGAGTGCTGGGACACCGCTTTCAGACCATTCTGATTTTTGGGTGGTCCTGTGAGGAGCCAGCAGTTGGACTCAGTGGTCCTTATGGGCACTGTCCAACTCGGGATGTTCTATGAATCTACCTTGTGGTTTCAGGCACACAGCATAGAAGCCCTCGCAAAAAAAATCCAAAAAACAAACCACACCAAAGCACTCTCACCAGGAAAACACGACAGCAGGTGTTCCCTGCTCCGTGCTTCAGTGCCCACAGAGGTGCCCGGCGGGGGCAGGGGACACACGTATGGCTTGGAGGAGCAGCCCGGCCCCCAGCCTCAGCAGCCCCAACACCAGGTCAGCCAAGGCCTGCTGGCCCCCAGCCCTCCTGCACACAGCCCCAGGTCCTTCCCGCTGCATCTCAGAGGCCTCCAGTCGGCCAGCCTCAAGCACCCCACGCTGCCCCCGAGCCCCTACGCAGGCATCCGAGGGCACACAAGAGCACACCGTCACCCAGCCCCACAGCGGGCCAAACCAGCCCCGACTCCCTGCAGGGCCCTGCCCGAGCCCCAGATCCCTGCCCCACCACGGCCACACTGCCCGAGCACTGCCGAAGACGGAGCGGCACTGCCTCTGCCCCAGCCTAGGCCCCGTTACCGTGCGGCCACGTCCAACCGGCACCGCACTTCCGGAAGCAGGAGGCGCTTCCGGCGCCGGGCGGAAGTGCTCGGGGGGGGACCAGGCGAGCCTCCAGGAGGCGGGGTCGGGCCGCACGGGCGGTGCTTCTACTGGTGGTCGCGGGTCCGGCCGGGGTTGGTTGTGGTTTGGTGTTCTGCTGGTGGCTTAATCGCCCTGCCGAGGTTGGCTTGGCCCTGCTAGGTTCCCCCAGGACCTGCTGCCCTGCAGTCTGGCTCTTCCTTGTAAGGAGACCCCTGTGGTCATTTTGCTGTGGCTGGGCTTTGAATTCAAAGAAGGGAGATTTAAGCGGGGTGTTGGAATGAAATCATTACTCAGAGGGCAGTGAGGTGCTGGCCCAGGCTGCACAGAGCTGTGGGTGCCCCATCCCCAGCGGTGCTCCAGGCCAGGGATGGGCCCCGGGCAGCCTGAGCTGCTGGGGGCAACCATCCCAGGGTAGGGGTTGGGACTGGGGGCTGTAAGGGCCCTTCTAACCCAACTGTGCTGTGCTTCTATGAGAAGTGTTTGTGGTGCTGCTTCCTGCCGCTCTGCAGACCAGCACAATGCACACCCCTGTGCAGGTAGCAGTGGGAGTCAGTAGTTGCAGGATCCTACCAATAGCGTAGCATTTTAGAAATGTATTTTGGATACAACTTGTATCCATAATGTTGTATTTTAAGGGATAACAGCTGCACAATGCAGTTGTTTTTCCTTTGAAACAACCAGCTAGGTCAACCAGTCGCCCTTTTACAAGGCAGGCCTTACTAACTTATTTCTGCAGGCAAATGAAATTACACACTTGAGGCAAAGGACACAGCAGTGAACCCCACGGGACAGCTGAGCCTGCCAAAGCCAGCAATCCCCACAGTCCACTCAATGGTTCCTTTCGGTTTTGCTTTCTCTCTGCTGTTCAGGGATATTACTGGAAATCACCAGGTCGACACTGCAGGACAAGGATAATTCTTGTCAGTAAACACAAGCTCAATTGCTCTCGAGAACAGACTACGTTAGTCAAGTTTACAGTGCTCTAAACCCACAGAAATCAGGCATTCCTGGGATGAAAGATGGAACAAGTGAGGTATGTAAAGCAACCAACTCACTATGATAGAGGTGCTTCACGTATCTCAGCTCTCCTCCTTGACTGCAGCAGTCTCCTCCAAAACTCCAGAGCCCAGTTCTATACAAAGCAGCCTAAAATGGAAACCACATCATGCCCTCAGTCAGGTGGCTAATTAGGAATGAGACTGTAATGAGGTTCTAGCTCCCAGTCCCCCAGTCCAACGTGCTCAGAAGCAGCAAGCAGTCAGCATCTTGACTTGCCATCCTGTTTGTAACCACATTACAGCTTTCCCCACTCCTGTGTGTCACACGTGGCCAGAAGAGAGAAAGGGGAATGGGGTGGACCTCCAGCAACCCCACAGAGAAAGCTGCCTGCCTGCCTCTCCCTCCTAATGCTGCCGTGTTCAGTATTTCCTTATTAGCAAGCTGGCATTTTCTCTCTCCAAAGAACACAGCATGGAGAGGTTGTGTTCGTTTCACATTCCACAGGGTACAATTGATTTGCAATTTAAATGTCATGGCAGGTTGTCAGGGAGCCTGCAATTTTAGCCAATCTTTCACTGTACCTTCTGAATGACTAATTTTTGAAATGAATTATTTATTATTTTTGTTTCTCAAACATCACCTGGACGAGTCAGGCCCTCAGGCTGAACCCCAGCATCAACGTGCTCCGCAAAACACGCATCAGAACAAAACTCCAGTAATTATGTCAGATGCAAGGTTTGCTCTGATTATTTAGTGGAGGGTAATATTTGGCAATTGAAGCATGATTCCTTTGCAAAGGCATCTGTTTATTTCCCCTTCCTTGCCAGCCTTCCTCCAAAGCACCGGTGGAAAGTCTCCAAGTGACTCAGTGGGCCCAAAGTCTGTCATCAGGCTGTTTTGAATCACTTTTTATTCCTCTTTTTGGTGATTTTTGCTGCCGTTGCCTTATTGGTTGTGTATTACGCACTTGATTTCCTAAAGCGCTGTGAACTCTTGGAGCTCTGCCCAAGATATTGGTGCCGCTGTGCGTGTATAACTGAGCTGTGCAATTATATGCATATCATTGCTTGTACAAATTAAATTTTAACTGGCAAACAAACAGAATTTCTATTCAAATCTGTAATCTTAGTGCAAATCTGAGGGAAAAGCTTTCACTTGCACAGCTCCCTGCAGTGCAGGGTAAGCACTGGCCCCTGTCGCATGGAAAAGCAAAGCACTGGAAACAGCCTGGAAATAAAAACTGCAGGAAAATCACAGTTTGCTCCATAGCGAGCTTTGGATCAGATCCTCAGCACAGAACTGCTCCAGACAAGAACCTCTTGGAAAAGCCTTTCTTAAAAGAGATCCTTATATGATATGATTCATGGGCAGGAGGAAGTCGTGCTGGATGTAACCGTGAAATTATCAGATGTCACAAGGCTGGGAAGAGCGCCCTGGTTCCGGTAGCTCTGTCACTGTTTTGACAGATATACACCAACAACTGCCTTGACTCTGCATGGAAAGGACGCTCCTGACTTGGCCAGCAACACACCAAAAAGCAGCCTGCTCATTTCAAGCAGGGCAAAAAGCACCGAGGGGAGGACTGATATGCTGGACCTACCCCAGGAACTGTCTGAGGCCAGCCTGCTTTCTTCATAGTCTGTCACAATCACTACAGTACGGCATTCTGTCTCTTGGGCAGCACTAAGTTATTCAAGGTCCCTTCGTTTTCTCAAATTCTGCCCCAAAGTCCCACGTGACAGCCCAGGGATTGCTTAGAATATCTGCTTATTTGCTGTAGTCACAGAAGATAGCTGTTGTCCTCCCACTTACACGGCAGTCCTACCTGTTACGGGGCCAGGAGTTGTCCCTCTTCTACCCAGCAGGGAATCACAGAGGGTTTAAAGACAGCAGCCTGTCCATACGGTGCTCACACGCAGGTCTGGGGGCACATGTAGCCCTGAAGGACTCCTCAACACGTTTTAAAAGTAAACATCAAACTGAAGAGTTGTGGAATGATCACTGGAGAACGTCAGTGTCGTCTGAAAAGGAGATAGGACAGCAAGATTAAATCGCAAAGTTGTGGAAATTGGTCACTGTGTTTTCTAAGCAGTTGAAATGCAATTAAAGTAACAATGATGAATCAGTTCAGCCCTGGGCTTTGCAATTTTCCACCCCAGCCCTACTTTCTCTGTTTCTTACATTTTATCATAATGGCATCTATGTTATCTTGTTAAGGATTAACAGAAGTTATAACCCTTCAGCAGCATGCTATCAATAGTCATAAAGACAGAGGTGTTATCATTAAACTCTCATTCTGATGGATGCTACTATAATTCATTCTTCAATTTTCCCTCATTCTCCAGCTAATCCCCTCTTCTTAGCATAAAGTCTTGCTATTGGATATCTTTTATTCTGGGCACTAATCAAGGCCTGAGATACCTGGTTCATTTTCTTCATGGCATTGCTCCTGCACAGGGACAGCAGCACCGACCCCCTGCCTGCTGAGAGGCAGCTCATACAACATTCACCCGGCCATGGTGTGAAGGAGTTGCACAACCTCTGTGAGGTTTAATGGTGCAGGTTCACATGGGTGGGAGCTCCCTCCTCTCTGCACAGTCCTGAGTACTTTATCACCCTATCTTTTTTACAGTATACAGAATTACCAGCTAAAATAATGCTATTTTCTAGTGATACTTGAAGGAGTTCCTCTTAGGAACTCCTTAGGCCCTCTTTGCCCTGTGTTCTTTGTATGATGGAATAATAACAACAATCTAAATTGAGAAGGAAGGACCCTTAGCATGCTAATTAAGAAAAATATATGTGCTTTATTATTATAAGCATTTCTCAGACTGCACTGTTGTAGCAACACAACACAGCTTACAGTTATCAGTTAATTTTCCTAAAGAGACGCATTCTGTATTAAATATTTCAAATATTTTACTTACTTGTAGCTTATTAGACAACAATATGGATTATTAGCCTTTTAAGAATAAGAAAATAAGGGAGGTGAACATAAAACAAAGCTTCCAAGCATTCTACCTATACTGGACTGCTGGTATATCACTGGTATTGATGTCCTCAGCTGCTTCTTCCAGGCAGAGAAATGCCCTGCACAAACAAGGTGTCATTCATCACCCGCAGATGAATGCTCTGTGCTCATAAACCCAAGCAGAACAAGTATGTTCAATTCAAGTACTGTGGCCAAGCGCTGTCCTTCACTCCACAAACAGGCTGAGCATGTCTTCAGCTGGCCTGCTGCTTGAAGCTGGGCTCTCTCATGTGTCAACCAGCTCACACCTCAGTGCCAAGCCAGGCTCAGTCTGTTGTGCTCCTACCTGGAAACAGTGCCCAGGGCCATTTTCAGTACTTGCTCAAAAATGCTGTCGCTGTTCCACTGATGTTGAAGCTCTCAAAGCCCCCAGGAACTTCATATTTGATTAATCATCTGAAAATCATCTTGATAAGTAGCCTCTGTCAAGACAACTTCTTAATGCCACATTCCTTTGGCAAAATGTCACTAGCAGTACGTTCTGTTAACACAGAGATAGGAGACAAGCTAAAAACAAGTCAGCTGGGAAACATTCTGACAAAGATAATGGGTATGTCATAAAAATCTCATTAGCTTCAAATTATTCACCTACTTTTCATTCACAGCAGCCATGTTTTGGGTCTCATCAGAACAACTCACGGAGCAGGTGCTTCTCAGCTGGCAGATTTTGATCAGGGGAAGCCTCACAGCATGCAGGTCCCCATGTCCTCACCAGCCACGGCCCTCCTGTTCTGACACAACCAGGACTTGGTGTGTTTTGTTTTGTTTGAGACATATCTGACCTTACCATCGGCTTTTCATCATCACAGAAACAGCTCACAGAGACCAAGTCTGGCTGTTTGGATCACCGGATGGTAACGAGGGCGAGAAAGTGCTGAAAACAAGTTTGTTTTTGTCACTTCTCACCGTGCCAGGTGCAGCATTGCACCTTAAGTACAGGGTGGGCAACTGGGATGATCCTGAAC
>PPHD01026878.1:0-11326 GCA_002909625.1 Bambusicola thoracicus
GGGGACCTCTGGGTGTGCTGTGGGGTGTGGGGGGGAGGCAGAATTGTAGGGAGAAGGGAAAGCGATGGGCACAGAAGGGCACCAAAAGGTCAGTGTGAAAGGAACAGGGTGAGGCAATGTGAAGATGTCAGACAAGGGGACGATAGCGGTTTTTTCTGACATTATTGATTCTATGGGGCTGGGAGGGAAAGGAAAGCTGGAGCCTGAAGGCAGGCAGCTTGTTTTTGCAGAGCCCAATCAGGGATGTAGAAAGTAATTCCCAAAGCATTGGGATCTGCAGCTGTTCTGCTCCCACACCCCATTACCTTACTCTGAATGAAGCACACATTGATCCCGGTGCTGCAGGAAAGGGACTTCTTTGGGGTTCAGTGCTCTGTGGGAGGGACCTGCTTCATGGGGTTAGTGGGAATGGCCATGAAAAGGAGTGGGGAATGGTTCTCCTTTGTATCGGTGTGGTGCCAGGTAATAACAGCAGGAATTCCACCTGCAGGAGCTGACAGAGCAGCTCTGTCGCCATTGTAACCTCACGTATTTCAGCCAGGGATATAACTCTACGATGGCCAAAGCTGGGGGAGAGGGGTCTGAATTCGGTTCTGTTGGTGGATCTGGATCCTGTTTTTGTGAGACTATTTTCGTTACAGATGAACACACAAAAAGGAAGAACTATCCTTCAATGGCAGTCAGTACTGGAAAGCAGTGCCCCACACAGAGCAGTGATTCTCACGGGATTGTCAGATCACAAAGGTGGGAAAAGATTTCCAAGATCACCAGGTGCAACCCCAACCCATCCTTCAGCCGTGTCACAGCCCAGTGGGATCAAGATCACCAAGGTTCCTTCAGCTGTATCACAACCCAACAGAATCCGGGTCATTGGGGCTCCTTTGGTCATGTCATGACCCAACAGGACTGGGGCCATTGGGGTTCTTTCAGCCATGTCATAGCCCAATGGGTTCAGGATCATTGATGTTCATTCAGCTGTGTCATGACCCAATGGGATTGGGGCCATTGGGGTTTCCATGCCGTGACCCAATGGGATCAGGGTAGTTGGGGTTCCTTCAGCCATGCCACAGCCCAATGGAATTGAGGTCATTGCGGTTCATTCACTTGTGCCATGACCCCCCTCATATTCTTTTCCTGAGTATTTCACAGTATGAACAAAGTGATAATTCTATAGGATTAAGCATGCACCCATCCATACTACCACTTCCTCAGCTGAAATATCCCCAAATCCCATTTATAAAGCACTCAGATTGACATCTTGGATGTCTCACTGTAAATCCTCATATTTATATACATAAGCATGTCCACATATGACTCCACATAAGTGAGATTAATTACAAAACTTGAGGTGCACACCTTCTGTACCCATTGTTACAGACTGCAGCTCTATTCTAAGGTACAACGCAGGGATCCTTTGGAGGGGCCATGTGCCACATGGACAGGACAGGGGTTATTTTGGTGAAAGCATCCTGAAAACACTCAGCTTCCAGTGCCATCACCCCTACGGGAGGACTTCAACTCCATTCAAGTCAATGTTCATTGAGTTTTGTGTATGGGGCCGAAGTCCCCAGAGGTGCAGACAAAAAGAGGGACGTGGGTTTCTGCTTGAGGATTAGTCTTGTTTTTAATCGGGTATCCACAGATTCTGATGGGATAATACAAAGCCAAAAAAGAGCGATACATACTGAGCAGCAATCTACCCTTCTAGCACAGCCCGCCCAATTACAAACACTTTAGAAAAAAAAAAGGACATGTTTTTTACATGTGGGTTTGTGTGAAAAGGGCCACTGCAAGGGAAAGAAAAACCCGGCGATCGATCCGCTCGTATCGCCACGGTGCCTTAAAAACTCCCTTCCCCAGGGGCTGCAGAGGAACTGGGGTGGGTGCAGCAGTTCCACCACTGTTGGGCCAATGTGAGCTCATTGCCGCCACCGCTTCATTGACTCCTTCCTTTTTCAGTGCCTGGGCACGTTCAGGAGCAGATGTGTTGCTCTTCAAACCCGTGCTGCTTTGCTTTCCTCATCCGTGTGTCTCTCAGCAAAAGGGTCTTTGGAAGGAAGGGAACAGTGGAGGTGAGGGGTGCTCTCTCCGCTCACGTTTGTGCTGTACGGTGCGGTGTGAGTGCTCCTAATGGAGCAGCAGCATCTCGGCTTCATTCCCTGGGTCATTGCTGTGAACCAGAGAGGATCACTGCGTGGTCCTGAATGGGAGCAGTTCCTAAATTGGCCCAAACAAAGCAGTTCAGCTGCGTAAATCCACTGCCTGATGGGCAGAAATGGGGCCTGGTCTGCATCGGGAACATCATCTGGGAGAGCAGTGGGGTGAAAAGAGATGGAGCTGATTCAGTTTCCGTTGGTAAAGGTATGTCTACGTGCTGGCAAAAGGCTGAATGGAAACGTGCTTTCACTACCACGTTGTTTTCATCTCTTTATTTCCTGCTGGTAGAGCAGATTTGCTCTGAGGATCTCCTACAATCTGCTCTCCGGTGGAAAAGTCAGCACCAGACCTTCCATACATCGATTCCGATCGCAGCGCTCTACGAAACAGCAACAAAATGTGTCTGCAGTCACTTTGGATTCCTCTTGGCCCTTCGTCAACTGCTATACGGTCGGTGAGTCCCATCATCAGGGCTGGCAGCTCCACACCACCACCGCTCCATCGTCTGTCCCCACTTTTTATCTGCTGTCCTCTGGAGTTACCATCAACGTCTCACCTCTGTGGCAGCAGGACGTGAATTTCTAACAGCATTTTCAAGATGAATGCAGCTCTTTTTGTATCCGTTTGCCCCTCTGCCCATCCCTTGACCATCCCATGGCAACGTGTTGAAGCTCTACCACCCCTGAAAGCATTGCAGTGTAGTTAACTATGGGACGCTGCCGACCCCATTGCTATGTCCTCAGCAAAGAGTTTCACTTAGCATCTGCATCGCTCTCTGAAACAATCAGTTAATGATCTATTTTTTTGTTGCTATCAAAATGCACTTTTTACATTTAGTTGTACCTACTTCCCTTGTGGGTTTGGCTGTACCCATATCCATTGTGGATATAGGTGTACCCATACCCATTGGGCTGTGTCCGTACCCATTGTGGGTTGGGCGTTCTCAGACACCCATCCAGGAACAGAACATTGACACACTCTGAAGGTTCTGTGAAGAATTAAAGCATGGTGCATCCTACGTGAAGTGCTCCATCAGAAAGTGCCCTTTATGAAAAAGAAGTTGCAAATGGACTCGTGTTCACACCGCTTCTCATGCGTCTCACAGTGAAGTCAGTGCATCCTTGCAGGCGACTCTTGGCCCAAAGGAACCTCTTGGGGACGCTTGGAAACCCGGGACGTGTCATCTTCAGGCCTGTAGCCTTTCTGGAGTGGTAGACCCAGTGTCTGCTCTTTGGAAAAGAATCGATAAAGGAAAGGAAAACCCTACAACAAAACCCCAAACCGTGCTCTTAGGGTACCTCTCAGGGTCGCAAAGTGGTGTGTTTCATGGATTGTGGGCTGTGAAGTGGTCCCAAGGCCACGTGTCCTCCACATTCCTTATCCCCCCACGCTCTGTTTCAGCACTGCTTCCCATTGTGTTTCACTCTTCACTGATGTTTTTAATAACCACAGATGTCAAAAGGGTTTTTAGAGCTGAGCTTCGACGCTATCCAATGTCCCACCCATTTGGTTGCAAACTCCACTCCCAGCATCCGATTGCATTCTTTTGTGGAAAGCAGAGCAGATTTGTTTGTTTGTTTGCCTAAATGCATTAAAATGGTCCAAAAGCACAGAAGGACAACCTCGGTGTTATCGACAGGAGATGGCAAATTCCCACCCTACCACAGGGAGATCCCCAGCGCTGATGGGATGAGCTGAAGCCCACAGGATCCGGAGGGGCCGCCTCGATGTCGCGGTGCTTCTCTGCTGTGCAGAATTCCCGTTGCCAGCGGGGCCCATAATGATGCTTGCAGAAATCCACGGTTAATTTTGGATGGCTGTGGGTTGGGGTCGCTGGGTGTGGGACCCACAGGTCTCCATCCATGCCTGTCGGCACAGGGCTCTGCCCGGTGTGCTGTGTGTGAGCCCGCTCCAACGAGAGCAGGATCTTCAGATGCCTCCACCAGGTCTTTGTTTCCAACATTCTCTCCTCTCTTCTGCTCCCAGAGCCCTCCTGAGCCCCAGCACCAGGCAGCACAGCCCCACATCACACCCTCACTGTCCCAGCTTTCTCCTCCATCCCTGCACGGGGGTCTGCCCTGGGTCTGCCTGTACCGAGGGGACTGTGCTCCCCACGACACAACGCACGTTCCTGACACTCAGCAGTGGGAATCCAGCATGGGAGTGTTGATTGAGAAGGATTGTCCGAGGGCATGAAACCAACGCAGGGGCGTGGGAAGCACTCCTGTCTGCAGGGCTCCTTCCAACCACGGTGTGTGACACGAGGAGACGCTCACAGGGAGGTTCTGCAGGGGCTGCCCTATGGGACCCTTCCCAAAGCTACTGGGGCCGTACGGAGGCAGAATGAGCATGGTAAAACACAGCATCTACCCACAGCAGCAGCTCACTATGAGTTAATAAGAACTGGCAGCAGACGAACGGAGGTCAAGGCTGGGAGGAGCGGTGGGCACTTGGCATTTACAGGGGGGAAATAAAGGGATAGGAAGGGGGGAAAATGGACTCTTTTCATTTCTTGCATTAGCGATCCCCCGGGGCAGCAGTGTGTCGCAGTGAGGTGGAACTGAAACGAAGAATAGATCTGTCTCTGGGCTGGTGGCAAATGGACTGCGGGATGCTCTTTGCTCACTGCGAGGAGATGAGGTCTCTGTTTGCTCCGAGCTCTCTGCAGACCATTGTTGGATACGTTGGAACCCATCCTGAAAACAAAAAGTGCTGCTATCCTCGGAGATCTTTGTCGTCGTTGCTGTTGTTGTTGTTGAAAGTCAAATGTTTTCCAGAAGTTTGGAGGACTTTGCGTTGTGCAGACAGGGGAGGCCCCGTGACCTTACAGAGCTCAGAGCTGGGTGGTGGAGAGGTCTTCTACCCAAAGGTCATTTCCAGGGGGGAGTGCTGGGCTGCGTCGCTCTCTGCTCCCTTTGTCCCGCACTGCCTCAATTCAGGGCATGCTGGGAAGGAACAGACAGACAGAGTGGGTTTGGGATGGCAAATTGTAGTGTTCTGCTCTCGTTATAATATCTGACAGTATGGTTGTGTCTGGGGGTCATCCTCCACCTAATACCAATGGGTGGATGTGGCACTGAGGGACACGGTCAGTGGGTGGGAGGTGGGCTGGGTGACCTGAGAGGTCTCCTCCAGCATTAATGGTTCTGTGGTTCTGCAGTCAGGGCTGAAGAGAAGGCCATGCAGAGCTCTAATGGGAATGGGTCTCTTCTAAGGGCTTTGCTAAGGGGACACGGAGAGCTCACTGTGGGGTAACAGTGGCACTCTGAGTGCATCCCATGGACTCCCATGGGTGCCCCATCCCCAGAGCAGCCCATGGCCACTGGGCAGGTGGGGGGCACCCATGCAGTGGGTGGAACTGGGACACCTCCAAGGTCCCCTCCAGCCAAAGTTAAGATTCTGGGATGACGTTACACATGTGGAGCTGTCCACATTGCATACTACAAAGGCAACAAAACCCCATAGCAGAGGGGAGGCAGAAGGGAATGGGTGGTCCAACCTGGTTTCTTGATCCTCTGCAGGGGGCACAGGCCTGCTGGGAAGAGAACCACGGACACAGTTAGTGAACCTGCCCTTTGGGCTCGAGGTCCCGCGTGTTCCCATTGCTCGAATGGGTCCTGGCACACCTGACCCACAGCTCTGGGGAGGCAGGGATGGGCTGCTCTCTCTCGGGAGATGCTGAGAGTAAAGCAGAGAGGCCAAAGCAGAGCTGACACCAGGCCAAGCGATCCTGGCATGGGCTTTGGGCACTGTCTTCCAAACCTCCCTAGAATTTTCCTTCCCATCTAACGTTACAGCCTTTGGGGACACCCAAATGTGCCGGAGAGCAGCACTTGGCCCTCTGCACTTCCCCACTGTTGCAGAAGCTGACGCCAAACGTTCCCATTGCTGCTGGCTCTGCTCCACGACCCAGTGGCTCTGCCAGCTTATGGAGGTGACAAACAGGGCTGGGAATCCACGTGCACAAATGAAGGTCAGCAGCAAAGTTGCAACAAAAGCAGGGCTTGCTGTGACCCAAGAATGCCTCGGGTGTTTTCTAAGTGAGGGATAGATAGGAAGGAATCGTTACCTTTCCCTTTCAGCCATGTCTTGTTTCTCTTCTGCCCTGTAAGCAAAAACAGCATTTGAAATCTATCGCGTTCTGGGAGAACAGAGAGCTTAAGGTCTTCATAGGGAGGGCTGAGGACACTGCCCTGCTGTGTAGGAGTGGGATTGGGAAAGCTGGAGCTGAATGGGGTGGGGGATGCAAGGAGCAATCAGAGGTCCTGCATTGAGGGCAGGAAAGGAAGCCTGTGCAGGAGGTGGGGGCAGAGCAATGCACAAAGAAAAAGGGCAGCAATTTCCTGAGCGAAGGAACCGCCCCTCCTCCCCATGAGCAGTTCTACCTTTCTCTCCTGGCCTTGATCCTCTCCTCTTCATATCTGCAACGAGCAGGAAACACTCCTTTAGCATCACCCCACCAACACCGCTCGCCCTTAGCAAAACGCAGTGTTTGCTCTCCATGCGTTGGCTCCAGGACAGCAGGGAGCTGTCTGCACACCATTGCTTGGCATACACACACCCCTAAGCCAAGGTTCACCCCAGGCTCTGTGCTCCCAGCGTGCAGCTTTGGACCCAAGGCATTGTCCCCCTCCATCAGCATTTGTGTCCGCGATACTCACTGCGAGACGCAGTCTGGGATCTGGACGTGCTCCATGGGGATCAGCTGCTCCAGTTCCTCCAGGCTGTGGACGTATTGGATCTTATTGATGAACTTCACGCTGACAGAGGAAGAGAAGGAGCGTGAGGCCTCGGTTTGCTTTTCTCTCTGCAGGAATCCCGGTGTTTCTGATGGGAACGTGGAGCTCCGCACCTCTGTGCCCATCTCCTCCTCCTCCCCTCCTCTCTGTGCTCCCTCCGCCGCGTGGTCTCACTTTGGGCACCGTTACCCAAAGCTGAGCGGAAGGTTAATGCAGTTCAGTTCCCGTTCTGAAACCGCCCACATTCGGGAGTGCATTACTTACCTGATGAAGGGCCTGGAAATAGCCAGCACCGTCCGGATGAACCACGAGGGATGCACAATGATCAGGGCTTTGAGGTTCTTCCGCAGCCTAGAGGGAAACCGTGGGATGGAACGTCAAACTTGAGGCCCGTTCTCAACCCCGCTGTGATCTGTCAGTGCTCAGAGGGCTCCGTGAGGCTTTCACGGTGCTGAGGAGCCACACATGGGGGTCTCCAACCCAAACCCATCGGAGCACTGCGATGGCAGCTTGTAGGATGGCTGTCCGCCCTGCTGGGGTCTCTATGCAGGTCCGAGTTGGGGAAGGAGGGAGTAGAGGGGATGAAGTCAATAAGAGGAAAAGATTACAGAATTTGCAACTTGGCTGAGGCCAATGGGATGAGGTCCAATGAGACCAAGAACTGGATCGTGTCCAGAGAGGATCCGAGAAGGGTCTGGAGCACAATGGGGACTTATGGGGAGTGGTTTAGGGAATGGAATGGGTCAGTGTGGAGAAGAGGAGGCTCAGAGGAGACCTCATCACTCCATACAGCTCCTGAAAGGAGGTTGTGGCAATGGGATGAGGAGGGATGGCCTCACGTTGCACCAGGGGAGGGTCAGGGTGGGTGTTAGGAAGAATGTCTCTGAAACAGTGGTGAGGTGTCGGCACAGCTGCACAGGGGGTGGGGGGTCACCTCTCCTGGGGGGGTTCAGAACTGCGGAGATGTGGCACTGAGGGATTTGGGCGTGGGATGGGGTTGGGGGTCGTGGAGGCCTCTTCCAACCTGAACAACTCTGCGAAAGCAGTGGGAGATGTGGGAGGAGGGCAGCGGAGGCTCTCACCGTCTGTCTATCATCTGGTAGCACTTCTTCAGCCACCCCAACCCCGGCATCCTCCGCCGCGGCGTCGCTCCGTTCAGGTACACGATCATGTAGTCCTCAGCCACCAGCAGCTCCAGGCTGCTGATCACGTAGCTGCGGGATGGTCAGAAGCAAAGGGGACGTGAGGCTCAGCGAAGGCACTGCGAGGTCTCTCCATCATCCCAAAGGGGCTCCGGGTCCCTCCTCTGCACACCAAACTCCCCCGGCATCGTATTTCCCAGGGGTTCCCCATGCTTGTTGGCACAGCGCACGCATCAGTAGATGTCTCTGCACTGTTCTGCTGCCCGGAGCAGCGGCTACAAGCTGTTCAGTGCTCTGTGGCTACGCCTGAGTCCATTGCAGCATAATTAACACTGAATCTCTGACTTCTCTGCCTTGTTTGTGAGCACTGAGGGCATCTCAACGCAGTGACGTTCCCCCCAGCTGCACGCTGCAGACGTTTGGCCCCAATTCAAGCTCCTTCCAGCTGAGGTTCCCAATGCAATGAGCACACGGCAGCCCCGGGGCCCAGCCTGCCTTCTCGCCCTCCTCTCCCATCCACTTACAGGAAGAGGTTCTCCATGATATAGTGGTAATCAGCCAGGTTGCTGTCCGGCAGGTAGCAGGCGGCGAAGACGATGATGGCATTGAGTCCTTCCCCGTAGTACCCTGGAAAAGAGGCACGGGCACCGTCAGCTGCTCCTTCCAGCAAAGATCTGTCGGTAAGTCTGGGTCTGTGCTGCTTTCTGGGGCTCTGCTCAGCTCTGTGATGGACCTTTGTCACGGCTGAGTTTACCTCCAAGCTGGGTTTTGGCTGTGGGGTTCAGGGAAGAAGGGAAAAAGCACAGAGCAGGGAGTTCTGCTCCAGGTGTTTGCGTGGCCACGCTCCCGTGTTGGAAATGGTCCCTACCTGTGGGCACCTTCACCTCTGGCTGTGCCCCAGAGAGCTCCAGAGGGTTTGGCACCTCTGGTTACTGCAGCACTGGGAACCGATGGGGAGGCTCAGGAAGGTTCACGCTGCCTCAGAGCCACACTTAGCACTGCTCATGTTTATCGCCGCTCCCTGCTTCTGCCACGAGCAGCGCAAAGGAACAGCAGCGTTTCCCTACAAAGCCCCCAAACCAAAGGGGACGGCCCTTCCAGCTGACAGAGCCACGATGGCAGCCGGCCTCCAAGGCGTCCCCCTCACCTCCGTGCGTCACCACCCTCATGTAGGGTTTGATCATCTGCAGGTCGATGCGGTGCTCCTGCTCCCCGATGATGACGGTCCTCCAGAGCCGCCCGTTGGTTGCGCTCCCATCCTCCGTCCCACCATCCCCAAACAGATCCGCGCTGTCCCCAGGCATATTCTTGGCCGTGGCCACAGGAGTGTCATCTGGCAAAGGGACAAACCTCGCGCATTACCCCAAGGCTGTGGTCAGGCTGCCACCTGCGAGCCCTGAAAGCACCGTTTCTAACAGCCAGAAGCGGCGGAAATGAGGCCACCCCCACCAGCTGACCCAGAGCCATCCCCATACCTTCCCATTCCAGCTCGTTCCCATTCCCCAGGAATTCGAGGGAATCCGTCTCGTCGGGCGTTTCGATGTCATCCACGTTGATATCCAAATCATCCGGCGTGTCCAAGAAGTCATCGGACAGAATGGAGCCTTCGCTCTGGTCCAGGGAGATGTTGATTTCGGGTGCGACGAGCGTCTTCCGCTTACGGTGCGCCCCGTTAAAGTTTAACGTATGTGGGGGAGCTGGAGCCAAAAGGAAAACAAGGGATGGGTTGTCCTGACCCTGCATCTCAGTGCCAGCCGTGCTGCGGCCCTTCGTCCCGTTTCAGGTGATGCTTTATGGGTACGGTTGGATGGAAGCGGTGATGCGTTGAGATCCCAATTTCCACCCACCCGGGTTTGCGACAAAGATCCCCGAATTGAGATCTGCTTCCTCTCCTGAATGGGTGTTTTGGTGGAGGCTCCATGGAACTGCCCTGTGCCCCATCTGTGCTCTGTCACCCCATTGGGTTTGTGCTCCGTTTGGACCCCAGTAAGGCAGGCTGGTACTTACAGGATGTGTGCTCGTCCTCCGTAGGGCTGCCCAGCGACTCCATGCCGGTCTCTTCTGGGAGAGGTCTGCAGGCAAACAGAAAAGTTGGGAAATCAGGGATATTTAGGAGAAAGTCACCCCATGGAGAGAACCGGGGATGTCGTGGAACAACACACAGCCCCGCCTGTGCTCTTCCCTTTGGGAGCATCAGCCTGGTGATGACTTCAGGTGCTCTGCCCAACAGCTGCACCGTCCCAGGTAACTCCCAACCCGTCCCCAAAGCACTGCTCCCATCCCACTGCCCCACAGAAAGAGTGGGAAATCTGAGCAGGAAATCAGAATGGAAAATGGGGATGGAAGATGTGTACGGAAAATCTCGCCAGAGACACCAGAATGAGTGCTGTGGCTGGAAATGCCGGCGCCATCCTCCCATCCCAAAGTCTGACTCTGCTCCATCAGTGGCTCTGTTGGTGACCACAGTGCTGTTCTCGACCTCTGCAGCCTCCATCGGTGCCCGGAGCCCGCAGTGTGTTGGAAGCAGAGCAGTTTGGAGCAGAGATCCGGGCATCACCACCCAAACCTGATCTGGGAGCTGAAGGCTGCCCACGGCTCTGCTCCCTGCGCTCCTGCAGCCCCACGAGGCTGGAAATGGTTCGGCTCCCCTTTCCCGATCCAAGGCCAGGTCTCATCATGTGGCTGTTGTCCTTCAGACATTGGTGGAGGCGCTCTCAACCCATAGAGGGACCGATTCTGAGCAGCTGCTGGCACTGAGCAGCACTGCCCACCCTGAGCTGGGCACTTTCTGGATGTTTTCCCCTTTAATTTGGGCTGGATATTGTGCCTTTCCCTGCTGTTAGCTGGGAGAGACATTTGGCAATCCTATTATTGCACCATGATCAAATCCCATTGACCCCATGGCGCCTTCGTGACCTCTGTGGGTTCCCAAATCTCACCAACCCCATGGCCCATTCGTAGTGTCAATGGGTTCCCAAATCCCATCGACTCCATGGCACATTCACAGTGTCAATTGGTTTCCAAATCCCACTGACCCCATGGAAAACTGATAATGTCAGTGGGTTCCCAAATTCCACCAACCCCATGGCACCTTCATGGTGCCAATGGGTTCCCAAATCCCACTGACCCTATAGCACATTCGTAGTGTCAATGGGTTCCCAAATCTCACAGACCCCATGGCACATTCATAGTGTCAATGGGTCACAAATCCCACTGACCCCGTAGCACGTTCGTGGTGTCAGTGGGTTCCCAAATCCCACCAACCCCATGGCACATTCATAGTGTCAG
>PPHD01026879.1:0-11326 GCA_002909625.1 Bambusicola thoracicus
TTTTTTTTTTTTTTTTTTTTCTGATTTGTACATAATTTCTTTACAGAAAGGGTTGTTAAGCACTGGAATAGGCTCCCCAGGGAGGTGGTTGAGTCACCATCCCTGCGTGTGTTTAAAAATTGTTTGGATGTGGTGCTCAGGGACATGATTTCGCAGAGGGTTGTTAGAGTTAGGGTAGTATGGTTAGGTCATGGTTGGACTTGATGATCTTGAAGGTCTTTTCCAACCTGAGTGATTCTATGATTCTATAACAACTGCTTTGTGTCTATAACTTTATTTAATACACCCATTATATGCTGCTTGGTTTTGTTTTCTTTAAGGCAAGAATTGTTCTCTTCTAACTGTTCTGACTTCAGGCCCACAGCTGCATTTTTTAAATCAGGAGACCCAGACAAAACTCCTGAATGCTTCACAGCTTTCCATTTTAACAGCAAGGTGCTGAAGTAGCTGTGCTTGACACATCGGTAAGTCCTGCATTAGGAAATGACAAGAGGAACAGACATAAAACTTGTAGAGAAATACAAGAAGCAAGCTGCTAAATGCCTTTTACTGGATATTTATGTGTGTCAGAACACTATAGGACAAATAAAACTGACTGTAAAAATAAGCAGCTCCTGGAGATGAGTGGCCCATCGCTACATCTGTTTTGTCAAAGGGTGTAAAACAAAACAGCACTGAAATGTCCCAAAAGAATTAATCATAACCTGTTCAGCTGGCGAGTAAGATCCTAAATTCTCCTCATCTGAACTCACTCCTGGTAAGTAAGCTGAGAAATGTGACAGACTTCACCAGGAAAGCAGCTCCTGTAGCAATGGAGTGGGACTATTCATTTTCTGATAGTAGTGTACAAGGGGATAAAGGATAATCCTTTTTCTGTCCCCCAAAGTACCAAATCAATCCCATATAGAAGCAAACCATCAGTTCTCTCTCTTCAGGATTGATTCTCTTCCATTCCTTGCTTGGTGCTATCTCAGGCCTCAGCTGCAGCTAGGAGTGAGCCCTGGGTTTAATGGCAGAGCAAAGTTAGTACACAATCAATTAAACTTCCTGTAGTATAAATGTTTATTAATTCCTACAATTTTATCTTTTGAACAAAGAATGCGTCATTTGATGCAGAATAATGTGCAGACTTTCCTGCAAACTTCTCACCAAGAAGGCCATACCAAAATCTGTGTTCTACCAGATCTGTGTTGGTTTTTTTTCTGTCAGGCAGTTATTTGGTTGCTATCAATCTGTTCACATTTGAATGTGTCCTTCTTGTCATAATTGAAGTCTAAAAGCTCAGACACTGGGCAGAGTTGTCCTACATTTTCATTATTGTATGTATGTTTTCAATTAAACAAAAGGACAAAAAAGGAACCCAAGAAAGGAAGAATTTCTGGATTTTTAGCTCCTCAGAGTTGCAGAATTGTTGTTGGTAGGAACAGGCTGGAGAGGAACTAGCTGCCCTCCTCTCATCCATCACATCAGGGAAAGATGCATAGGGCTAAGCACCACTGAAGACGAGATCCTGGCCTAAAGGGGCCCTTTGATTTGAATCAAAGCAGTTTCTGCTTGAACTTTTTCCTTTATTCTGAAGGGGAAAAAAACTCATTGCTGCAAGAAGTGGATGAGGAGGACGAAGCCCTGAGCAACCCGCTCTGACCTCACAGCTGGCCCTACTGCGAGCAAGAGTTGGACAGAGATGCTCCAGCTCCTTTCCAGCTGGCAGTATCCCATGATCCCAAGTGGCATTTTCCTTTTTAATGTGAAAGTACTCTTCAGGCGCTTATTTGAAGATACGTTATATGATAAAAAATATGTGAGGTTAACTTCGGGCAAAAGAAAATTCAGTTGTATATAGTCATTGTTTAAGAACTTTCTCACTATTTAGTTTTCTTTAAATTCCAATTAAATAACTTCCGGTGACCTTCTAATGCATCTCGGGCATAAGAATCCCCTCATTTTTTCCTGCCCTTATTTAGTGGTTTCTCGAGGGAAAAGTTGTTCCTGCTTTAAATTTCTGGAAAGTCCCTCGCTGTTGTTCACCAACTTGCTGCAGATACGTTAATCGTAAACTGTTTTCTCCTCAGTTTCTGTTTCATTTGTTTTCTTCTACCGTTTGTTTGGCTATTGGTAGTGCTGGCTCTTGGCCTGGGATGTGCTCACTTCAGACTACTTCCATGAAAGTCTGTTTGTCTCTCTAATGACTTATTGGACCTAAAAGCAGAGTTTGCAATTCTGTGGTACAGCTGAAGATGAAATCCCGCACATGTGTGTAGTGGCTCTCTGCAACATTCACTCCCTTTGCAAACAATTGAATTGTATTTGCGCATGTGCAAAGCTAAATAAATGCATGCGGAGAAAAGCTGTGGTGAAGAGACCGAGAAGTCTAATTTATGTGAGAGGAGCCCTAGCTGGTGCCTGCAGGGCAGAGGAGAGATGATACTGCAAGGGAAGGGGATACGTGTCTTGGGAAGGGCATTGTGTATCTTGTAGCCTTGTCAGCCTTATTTGGAAGCTGTTTTCCCATTTTGGAGTTTGTAACTAGCTATGTCAAAAGTGGTGCATGATGTAGACAAAAGCACTATGAAATGCTCTATCTGCTTTCTGTAAAGACCAGCCAGACAAGTTGGGCTATGAATAGAAACAAAATACTGCTGTTTCAGAAAAACAACCAGAGAAATTGTATTTTCAGCTACTTCGTCTATTTTTCATTCAGGATAAAGTGCCTGTCACTGCAGTACTGCCAGGTAGTGTGAAACATCAGATAACCAGGAAGTGGTTTCAAAGCACAGACATAATTCACGGGTCTAAAATTTTATGTGGTGAGGAATTCCAAAGAAAATGGAGCATGAGTGGATCTGAGGCAGTGGGCGGCAGCGTGCAGTCTGTTGATGTGAACCCTCCTGCCGTGAGTAGTCTTCTAGTCTTTTTTGGCACATCCTGAATTCTAAAGAAACCACAAAAGGGAAGAGAATTTTCCATTTCTAGGGAGGAAGTGAGCTTAGGAATTTTCTGTACTTCTGCAAGAAAGCAAAAACCTAGCTCTGCATCTTTAGAAACTGCCACATGTTGTTCACACATGCACTATGGCTAACAGCACTCTCACTGAACCAAAACAGTGAAGATTAAACAACCGAACTTTCAGATATAAATATCCCTTATCTTGGCTACCTGATATCAAAATGAAAAACTGCAAGTACCTAACCTACTTTTTCTATTTTATTTCCTTGTTTAATCTTTGAATTTGGCTAAACTTAGGTAACAATCTCCTCTCTCTGATGATCAGTGATAGAACCCAAGTGAATGGCATGAAGGTGCAACAAGGGAAGTTCAGGTTGGATATCATAAAGGTCATTAAGGACCACACAGGTGAGTACCTCAGGTGCTGAATATTGCTGTCAATTAACCACACAGGAAACCTGGCCCCTTCTACTCCTGCAGGGAAGTGTTAACAGGACAAGTTGGAGCAGAGAGCAGCAGAGAGTAGGGAAGTCAGTTCTTTGGGAAGTATGATGGGATATTTTCAGTTTATGGTAGGTCAGTAATAAATCAATAAGGTCAATAAATCAGTAATGTGTAAAAATGAAACTGCTGCTGCTAATTAGAGATAACTACTGAATACGGCTGCTTCTTCTCACAAGAAAGCAACTTCTGGTATGTTGTCTTCATCATTACTCAGTTGCAAACTGGCATCAGAAGTACCCAAAGGCTGGGAGGGCAGCAGAACATCATGCACGGGATAGAAAGTCTCAGTCTTTACTCTAAAGTCACTTCTCTCTAACATCTGTGTTTGTGTATCTCACTTCTACTGGCTCTTTTGTGATGGATGTCATTTCCTGATGTTTGTTTTATAGCTGTTCAGCGCTTTTATTACCCTAACATCTGCTCTAAGCAGTTAAAAATGCTTTTATTCTCAGTTTTTCTTCAGGGGTGTAGAAGAGGCATCTGCCTCCAAACGTTTAAAGTCTCCCAGTATCCTTCTACAAATTATTTATGTGAAATAACCCATGTATATTCAGTATGATTTACAGATGAGTGAAGAAAAAGCGCGTTGCTTACACCTTAAAAAAAACCCCAAACAAATGTTGAAAGCTGGCATGCGTACCAATTGCTCATTTTCTTCTAAGAAATTAATAAAGTGAGGCTCGAAATTTGTGGAGCTCTTAATCTGAACATTCCTTTTTTCAACACGATCTCAAGTATTTTGCTAAATGAGAACCATTAAATAACTTCTTACTGCATTGTTTTTTTCCAGTCTGTAGCCCTAACAGTGCTAAGTCTACAGAACACATTATAGCAAAGCCCTGCGTAAACACTGATTAATGTAGTTAGTACACTGGGGGCTCTGAAACAGAAAAAGAGACTTCTTAGAAGCTTTGGAGCAGAATTAGTGAGTCTAAGCTGAGCTTAAAACTAAGGATTTCTAGTTGTTAGGCCATGGAAATAAATCCCCTCCTGACCCAAGTGTATCAAGGGATGAGGTGATGGTTCTTACAATTTTTTTCAACTGCCCCCTGCGTGTGGTTCCCCATACATTTGATAAGAGCTGTTGCTAAACACCTTGGGAAAAAATGTGCTTTCCCATTGCTACAGAGCTCTGCTCCAGCCTGTACTTATTAGTGTTCCCCAGGTGATAGAGAAACCCCAAGTGTGTATGGACGTATCCCTATCAGGGCGGCTGAAGGAGCTGCCCAGTGTGACATGAGCTGTGGGGATTAAACCAGATCTGCAGTCCTGGTTGCAGCTCTCAAGGTACAGGAGGATACAAAAAGACAACTCCATAATGGAATAAACTTCTGAAAGTCTTTTTACTTACTGATATTCTTCTCTAGCTTGACCTCACAGTTCTGTATTAATCTAGCAGCCATCTCCTGTGTGCCTGAGTGGGGAGGGCTGAGGCCTAGGTCCAGGCTTGCCATATCTGGCCATGGGACTCTGGTCCCCCAGCCACAGTTAGCCCTACTACTGATCTCTGCTTCAGAATGAAGGTTACTTAAGCTGCCAGAAGAGGGTCTTTGTATTTTACATCAGGCACAGGAGAGGTTTTCGTTCAGCCTTGGCCCCAGAAACAGGCAAACTTTCTTGGCTGAAATTTACTTGAAGAAATGTGGGGAAAAACTGGCTGAAAGCAGATGCTCATTGTGCAAAAAATAATTCCAAGTTGTTAAACAACTGTAAACTGATTTTCTAGCTTTTAGACTTGGCGCTGTCACTTTGTATAATCAAACAATAATTGCCAATACATTGCGCCTTCTGCTCTCTCTGTATGCTTTTCATTCTGTTCAAATTTCTAATACAGCAGTACCATCAAATTTGAAGTGCAGGAGCTGAAACACAAAGAGAACATCCCTAGTGGCACAGTTCTCGCACAGATGCTTTGTTCAGGGAGCTGGCTTTGAAGTTTAGTTGCCTGAAAGATGGAAAATGCTTGGCAAACAAGTGTGCATTTGTGGTAGAAATCTCTTACTGCCCACAATACTTTGACTTAGTTATCAGTTGCTCACGAGGGAAGGTGCATTACACTGAAGAAAAGCATTGCATTGAAGTGACTGAGACCACAGATCCCATTTTATTACCTTTCTGTTTTAAACTAGCATTGATTTCTCCTGAGCAGCCCTCAGACACTACTCCATGCCCCTTTCAAGAGGCCCAAAAGTTTGTGGTTGCTTTCTGTGGTCAGCAGTGCCAAGGATTGTGCATAAACTACTTGCTTTTTAGGGTACAGCTCAAGATAGAGGAAGATAGAGAATCACTGCCTGCCCAGGTAAACCAGCCTGATTTGCCTGTGGCTTTTGGCAGACCAGAGTTGTCAAGGCCATGCTCTGCAGTGATAACACCCCTGAGACAGCCGCTGTCTCATCTGCAGCACTAATACTTTGCAAAGTGAAGTCAGAGTCCGTCCAAATCAATTTCACGAACCAGGGATATTAACAGTATGACGGGAAAACATCATGATGCTTCCCTGTGGCTTTCTAAATGGAGCTGGCCATCCCATATGCGGCTGGTTTTGATCTGATGCTGAGGAATCTGAGAGGGGCTTTACAGACAAGAGTTGGCATCTGAGAAGGTCTGGAGAGCCAACAGGAGTACACTCATCTAAAAATGGTCTGTCTTGCCAGCAGGAATAAGTTTGTTCCTGTTTTCATGCAGACATGCTCGGTGTAAGTTCTGCACCTGTAAATATCACATACACTTAAAAGGGCACTTCTGATATAATACTTTTTCTATGCAAACTCCAGATGCAATAAAAATCAAATTCAGATTTTAATAGAAGCATCAAATATGTGTGCCAGTTGAGTACACAGATCCACTTACGCAGTTGTCTCTACTGAGTAGAAATGTCTCTGGCAATATTTCTATGCTCTATTAATTGGGACAAGAAAATAATATGTATCTGTTTAGCACTACATGCTATCAAGATACCCTTCAAACCATAGTGCATTTGGTGTTTGCCTTCTCAGGGACACACTGGAAATGCAATCCAAACAAACTAAAATGAGAACTGAAAAAACATGAGTTAAACTGCATTACACAGAATTATGTGGATGCTGTTAGAATTATGGCACCGTTTATTCTCTCTGCTTTTGTTGTTCTTGGAAAGGAAGTAAATTAAATTGAGATCATTTAAATTTTTGAGCTCTTAATGAGAGTATCGACACGAAAGTGCAGAGAAATTAAAGTGATCCACCTTAGAAGACTCATTTACATTCATTTTCTTGAGAGTGCCTCCAGTGTACACTGGTACACTGGTACACTGATTCACATGTATTTTAAAGGTTGACACCTGTCATTGCTTTGCTCTTATTATTGATCAGACATTTCTGACAGATGTAAATGTGCATTCACTCAATAGCTTACTGTCATTACTGAAGCCATTGTCAGTTGGCATTTTAGAAAATGAAGGTATGTGATAGAAGGATGGAGACCCGGCAGGGGTATATGTGATGGTTGCTTTGTATGCAGTGTCAGTATCTTCCCCAGAAGAGACAAAAATGAAGGGCTGCTGTATATTCAACATCAGCTCATTCTCGAGTAATCACACAGGCAAAGAAACTAAGCCACAAAACACTTAAGAGATTTTCCCCACAGAAAGTGCATTTCTTGGGGAGAAAACAATTTCACAACCAGAGAGGGAAGCAAAGGTTTAAGAGGAATGAAGCCTCAGCATCCAGCATGGCAGTAAGTGGCTTAGCCACTGGGCCGTCCTTTGAACTGCAAGCACAACTGACACAATGTCACACAGAGTTTTGTGATCTCTACCTGGGGCAGCACCACCTGTGAGTCTCTGATGCTGCACTAAAGTGAAGGACTCTGCCAAGAAGAGGTCTACACACCTCTTGTGGATTTGTTTGTTTGTTTGTTTGTTTGTTTGAAGTAACAGCATATGAGACTTCTGTTAAAGCAATCACGTCAGGGGGGGGTCATGGGATAAGGAGCTCAGTCTAGAAGTAGGTTTTGTGGAGGGTGACTGTAAGGTAACTTTGTGATTAAGCATATTCTTGGTTAGCTGATCCTAAGCATGCCCCATGCAAGTGAGGGCAAGCTGGGAAACACGCCAAACAACGTGTTTAAAAAAAAAAACAAAAACATCTTGATGCTTGGCTTGAATTTTCTTTGAGGTGCGTGCTTGTTTCTGAGTCTAACATAGGTCAGTTGCCCCATCTCTGTCACTTCCAGTGGCTTTTATATCATCTCCTTGGATTATGAAAGCACTTCTATTGTAGACCGTGAGGCTGCCAATGAAGAAGTTGCCAATCCTGTTTGTTTTTAAAGGAATCGCTGAAAATTTCCATAACTGTTGCTTATAATGAAGTGTAGAAAATTAGTTGAAACTTGTTACCTTCAACATTGAATAAATGTGCAGATCAGGCACTTAAAGTCTCCTTTTTTTTCTTTTTTTTTTTCTTTTTAATAATGAAATATGCTAAAGTTCAGTATAAACTTCACCTACAGATTGCATTAGAAGTGTTAGTTTTCAAGACTAAGTGATGGGCCTTGAATCCATGACAGCACATACCCACAGCTTTCAATAGGGCTGTTGTACCTGAAGAGCTACAGGGAGTATTAATCTGTAAGACAGTGTTTAAAAATTGCTGAGGATGGGGAGCTCCATCTCCGTATTAAACATGGCTGGTACTTAAAGCAGGTCAGGACAAAATGACCTCTTTTTGGGAATTCTGCGTATTTTTTTTTTTTTTTTGCCAAAAGATATGACAGTGCAAAGCTGTCATTCTTTGAAGCCTAGGAAGGTGGTGCTAAACTACAAATGATGGCGAAAGCTGAGGGAGCGTACATTCTCTGGGGATAAAGAGAGTTATTGATGTTGATTACAGTTCCTTGAAATCTGGAGAGATTGTAGAGGGAATGTTGTGGTCGGCCAAAAGAAAAGTGAATGGGCTTAGAAATGGGAAATAAATATTATTTATCTTATTCTAATACAGTACTGAGTTCAATATTAGGAGATCTCAATCCTTTCTGCCACGTCTGTTATTTTTCTTCCAAGAACAGGATCAACCTCAGAATTCAGATCTGCTCTCAACTTCGTGGCTTTTTTTCCATGACCTTAAAGACTACCATAAAATCCCTTTAAGAAGCTTAATATGCACGGACATGGAATCGTGTAAAACTTTCAAGCATGGGCTAAAATGTTCTTTGAAGACATAAGTGTTCCCATTTCCTTCCTCCAGCTTTTAAGCAAACATTAAATGAGAGCCAGGTGTGATGTGGCTGGACCCGCTATTTGCAGTGAATAGAGAGTCACTGGTTATTGCTGTCCTTTTTGCTTGTGAACTACAGATGGGCAGATTATTACTTTATTACCACGTACTTGTTCACGCTTACAGTTTGCTCACTGCCCGCACACTTGAGTTTGAAGATAGCTCCCCTGCTGTTTGCTGCATGGTGCCATTCAGTTCAGGTGCACAGACTGCAGGGAGCACCTGTGTAATCCTGGGGCCGAACCAGCTGTAGATTAAGGTCTTGAGATGCATGCTCAAGACACGCACCTGCAAATTTCTGTTTGCAAATGCTTCACAATATCCACTAAATTTAGACAAGGGAACAAAATAATTCCCTGCAGTCTGCCTCTTAAAACAATTATGTTGAAGGGTAATTTGCTCACATTCAGCTGGATCGTGTTTCCAGACCTGACGTTCATAAGGAGCTCCTGCTCACCAACTCCGTGCTGTCCCTGAGTGGATGTGAGAGGCTGAGTTACTGGAAGAACACTTTCTGAGCTGTTATGCTATAAAGGGACAAAAAGAAAACCCTGCGGTTCTGTGTGATGGTTAGACCTTACATGATCCAATACCACCTTTTGAAAATCACAGTTTTATCATGTGCAGCAGATGGCAATTCCATGACCTTCAATTATAATTATTTGTGCTAGTCATTAGATCCTGGAGTGATGTGTGTGCTCCTATTCATGGTTTGCAATGCTAGGCCTCTTCTTCTTATCAGAAGAATGCTGCACCCAGCTCAGAGAATGTGTCTTTATATGCTTAAAGAAACCCCTACTTCCCTAGAACGATGGCTATAGTTTTGTTATGCATAAAACTCTTTAGATTGCTCTGTGTTTTAATCCGAGTTTAAAACCTTCTGCTTCTTGTCACAGTCTTTTCCAGCTCCAAGGAGGATGTCATTAAAACTGGAGATTAACTGCAGTGCAGGAACACGGGATATCCAGGATAAAACAAGGCTGGGCCACTGAACACTTCAGCCCTTCATCATCAGAACTAACACTATCTGTTTTCTGTGCAGTTTCCCGTATAATCATGGATTTTGTGATATATGATAAAAGAAAAAAGAGTGATACAGTGATAATTTTTTTTACCATGTCAGGACATATATGACTTAATTATTCTATTACTTATCACTTTAATAGCCTGAAGCAATGGGATTTTCTTTCCGGAAAGACGCTCTTGAGTACCTGACTTGAAATGTGTCTCATAAGGATGCTGAAGAGTTTCTGAAAACTGGTCCCTCTGGGTTTCTGAGGAGGCTGTTTTGTCTCAAAGGCATTGCATAGCTGTTCTGGCTTCATGGAGCCTGAATTCATTAACCGACTCTTGCAGAACTCATTTGGGGCAGGTGATTATTGTAGCAAAGAAAAAGACAAAATTACTCATGTTCAGGCCCATAGAATTGATGACTGACAGAATTCAGCTTAGAATCAGTGTTTCCTGAGTCCCAGCCCTGTGCTCATTACTGATTTTTGGGATGCAGAAAATATCTGTATCATTACTGACAAGTCCTTATTTCTACTGAGTAAGTTATTTCAGTGTGAAGTGCAGTTCTCATGTAAGTCTGTATATTGCAGCACTGATTTATAGACAGTTCCAAAAATATGCGTGCTATTTCTTGTCTTTAAAATCCCAGTGAGAGCTGCAAGGAGTCACACAGTGCTTGGCTGCAAAAAGCATGACCTGAGGAACCTGAGCGGTGCACAGAGATCTGAAGGGGCAGCCCGCAGCTGGCCTCCAGCAACCTAACTCTTATTCCCAGAAAAGAAATGAATGACCCTCGAGTTAGAGACAGGAAAGCTTCACCAGAGCTCCAAACCTGAATAAAACATGGGTTTTAGAAGCCATCTGATGTCTGCCATTTTGGGTATTATGCCAATGGGCATAGCAGCAAAAACATTTATAACTCATCACAGTGATCTCAGCATGGATATATGTGCTGGTTTCTCCTGAAATCTACCCACAGTGCAGCAACGAAACTGTAAGACTGGGCATATAGTGGAGGTATTTAGTGCTCACACAGGAAGATTGCTCACTGGTTATAGCACTGCCTGACAGCATTTGAAGATGTACTCTGCAGGGTACATATTCATTTTATCGACATTATGATGGCTTCGTTTCTAAGAATATTAGCTTTTCTTTGGAAACTGGGAACTCAGTAAACACAAGGCCATTCCTTCATGAAAATTCATGTCACATTACTCATAGGGGTGGCAAGGCATGATGGCTAGCCTGTAGGTAAACTGGTCTGACTCTTTGTGACCTGGTTTAGAAATAGTACTTTCCAGATGGAAAAAAAACCACGCACAAAACACAAATTCAAATACTTTCATGTTGATATTCCATCCTGAAGTCTGGCAAATGCAGCAGTATTTTTCTAGTCTTTATCATTATGATTCAGGATGGAGTGAGGGATTATCAATGAGAAACTGCAATCATGATGTACTTAATGCAGGAGAAAATATTAGCATTGACTGGCTCTGATCTTATGAATCTGTATGGGAACCGTTGAATCACGGCCTGAACCTCTGATTGACCACCTGAGGCAAGCGCTGAGTCAGCTGCAGGGGCACAGGTGAACTCAGTTTCACCTGAGTGAC
>PPHD01026880.1:0-11326 GCA_002909625.1 Bambusicola thoracicus
ACTCAGTGATCATTGTGGTCCTTTTCAACCCAGGCTGTTCTGTGATACTAAACAATGCAAGCCAAAACAAACAAAAATTTGTAGACTTCTGCTACAGTGAATGTAATACAGAAGTGTTTGGCTGGCAAAGTCAGGGTTTTGTTCCTGTGGGATACAGGTATTGTAACAGTACTTTGTGTATGTAATCTCTCCTGGATAGAGTCTGTAGCTGTTCTTTTGCTGTGCTTTGAGTCGGAAGGCTTCTCCCAGACAAGTCTGCATACTGCACTGACACATGGCGTTATGGCCAGGCCATTAAGTGTGACCACACTACCTGAGGGAATTGCAAGCAGAAACTGATGGCACTTAGCTCCCATCAATCCAGAAACTGTCAACGCACTTGTAGTACAAAAAGGGTTTATTGAAAAGTGCATACTTTCAGAGACCAACATCAGAAGCACAGTCCATGTACACTTAACGTTTCAGCAAGACATACAAATCGGAATACAATCAAATATATTAAAATAGTTTCAATTCCCAGCATTGAAACAGTTTTCAGTTATTAGTGCAAAAAAGGCAACCTAAACAAACTGCAGACAGGAGCTGAATAGTTTTCCTGTTTGGTTTTTCCTTTAAAAAAAAAAGGGGGACAACAGGAGCCAGCCTCTGCTCTCCCACTATGGAAGAGGACTTCAGTGTCTTCACACTGTACGCAGATGTTTCCTTTTAACATTCAGTGGATGGCACAAGACAACTTACATACCCTTTAGCTTTAAAACTCTTCAACTGAAAACCACAAACTAACCAACTGTTTATCGGAAGTCCACTGCTGACTGAAAGCCTCGTACAGTATGTGCTTTGGCATCATTTCAGTGCGCGTTCGTTTTTGATAGGTTTGTTGCTACTGTGTGTTTAGTTTTGTATGTTCGCTCCGTGACTGGCAGCTCGTTCCATTTGTTTTGAGGCTATACTGATTCAGCTTTGCGTTCTCGAGTTTTGGTTTTAGCTCTAGGGGTTTTTCAAAGAAATTAACTAACGACTGTTCAGTTAAGAGGGATGCTAAAATGTGTTCAAAAGAGACGGTCCAGTCCCCTTCGGTCACAGGTGAAGACTGAGAGTCTCTGTGGAGGGTCTTCACAGTGTCACTGAAAACAGCATCGTGGTCCGAAGCAGAGGCCTGGGCCTGCAGGTCCTCACTGAGTTCGTCCGATCCGCTCCCCAGGCTGATGCTCCTTTGTCCTACTTCTCCAATCTGAAGTAATAGGGTGGTCACAGTGGCAATGGCTTGATATAAGTCATTCTCCTCTGGATCTTCATGAAACATGCTGTACAAGGTTTTGCAGAACTGAATGAATTCCCTCTGTAAAGGATGAAAATCGCAAGTGAGGTGCTGAACAGCTATGCCATGGGTAACTAGGAGTCAGGGGAGGGCAGAGTATTGCAAAGGAATGCAGAATACTGTCTGCGGATTTGCTTCTTACTAACTTCTGCTTGCTTCAGAAAACTGCAAGCAAAGGGATTTCAACCTCCACTCAAGCTAAGAAACACTTGTACTGAAAATCAAAAGGGGAACAGAGCAGAAAAGTATTTTGCTTCCTTGCTTAGAACAGGACCTCATAGATGACCAGAGAGCAAGTGGAGATTCACAGTCTGCTACTGGCAGAAAAATCATGGGTTGTTAGAGTGATTCACAACCACGGTAGCCACTCATAGACCTGTAAATATGTTCCCATCCACTGCTTCCCCATCTCTCACCAGTAATTTTTTTCTTTTCTAATTAAAAAGCAAACTGCTTCCCTCACTCGCACTTCACGGATGCTCCTTAGGCTATGAGCTGTTCCATCTGTGAGACCTGAAGTTTCACACAATCAAAGGTTAATTCAAGCTGAAAGGGATCAAAGTTCAATCAAATGCTGCCCTTGGAGAGATGATGCGAGTCCTGCTAAGCTTATGAAAGGCTGGGGACAGGCCACCCATTAAAGACATTTTTAGCTATACCATCACAGAAGGAATTCTAGGTAAAATCTCATCTCTCTTTGTACATCCATACACGTTTTAATAATACAGGGCCTCCTCTCCCCAGTAGATTTCCTTGTATCAAAACCATTTACAGTACTGGCATTAAAGAAGAGATGACAAGACAACAAGAGCCTCTGGCTGTCTCCTGCTGTTCAGGGTCAGCATTAGGCTAAGACAGGGCAAGTCTCAGCTGGTGATGGACCAACAAGGTTCCCCATCCGGTGGGGAGGACATCAGAAGAGACAGAACAGCAATATGAATTCTCAGTAATT
This sequence comes from Bambusicola thoracicus, assembly GCA_002909625.1. NCBI lineage: Eukaryota > Metazoa > Chordata > Aves > Galliformes > Phasianidae > Bambusicola > Bambusicola thoracicus. The sequence goes on from PPHD01026880.1 coordinate 2,271, forward strand.
CTTTGGGTTTAAGAAGGGTGCTTTTTTCCATCCTGCTAACAGTGTACGTGTATTTACCGGCCAGTCTGTGGAGAGGAAGATGCTTGGAAAGGTGGCTGATTGTTTTTTAACATGATGCCTTTTCCCTCCATCAGAATAACCCAGTCCTAGATACTGGAAGGACTGAATCTGAGCTTGGGCTTAAGTTACCTAAGAGCTCAGTTCATTTGGGAATGCTCTCTACTTTAAAAACAGACCGCTAACATACATACCTGGCTCATTTTTGGCAATTCTTTTTCAGTTTTCGTATCCTTTTCTTTGGCTAGATCCTTCAACATCTGTTTCAACTGCTTTTGGTAATCTACTGCATCTCCTTTTATGGAGCGGACACAACAAGGAGAATTAGTTCTCAAGTCATTGCAGTAAATCAACATTTCAGAATAAAACCCAGAGAGTGAAGATAATGGAGTGGGGTAATGTGCGGAAAGTCGTTATCTCATACACACATGCATACAATAGAGAACCACTTCCGCCATACCGTTTGATTTCCCAATGACTAATGGTCTTGAAGTTGACAGCAAAGGATTCTTCAGTGGTGACTGGCTGTCTCTTTCATCTTCCGTGAGAGCTGTCCAAAAGAGGTGTCATTAATCCTTCTAATGCTTCTAATGGTTATTTCTGTTTGTAAAATGTACGTACTTGAAGAAAGCTAAATAATAGGGCAAATATGTTTTTAAGCAGTTACTTCATGTAATCCTAATGTAAAATTCTGTTAATGTAAGTAAGGCTGGAGCTGCAGTAAAGAGCAGGAAGTCTGCCACGAATGGCACACTGAATTCAAAACTTTGAACACAGAAACTATTGCAAAATTTTGTCACCTCATCACAACTGGATTGAGATGTGATGAGGACATTTCCACTGCAAACTGAGTACAGCCATCCAATAATGTAATCCTAGTTTGTATGTAGTCTAAAAGTAACCATAGAACTGGTGGCAAAACATCTCCGGACGCGGCAGATGTGAGCCTTAACGTTTTGGATCCATAAATTCCACCCAAAAAGCTTTGAACTGGAGTGAGCGTAATTAGAAACGCAAATCCCAGCTGAAGGAAGCAAGGCAGTTCCTTAAGCAGCCTCCTCCCAACGGTTTTCATCAGCTGGTTTGCTGATTGTTTTTTAAGGGAAACTGAGGTATATCCTTTCAGATTTCTTACCAGGTGGGATGTGCAGCTTATACAGGAACTTTATCTTTTCATTCATTTCTCCGTTATACATGACATCTGTGAGAAGAATGGGGGAGGGGGAAGAGAAATAAGGAAGTGGAGCATTAGTGGAGCACTAGAGCATTTACTCCCACAGCTTAAAATAAATCAGCCATCTCGGTGCACAAAAGAGAATTGTTTGTAAGAACAATATATGAAAACAAGCATTTTACTTTGAAATATTTTAAGTTGTGCCTATTAATGAGGAACAGCAGGTGACAGGCATCTGTTGTGTTCTTTGTTGCTGTCAAATAGACTGGGAGTACCTACCCCATGCAACCTCCTCATCATTTAAAAGTATCAAGGAGAATCTAGTGAAGGCTGTTTGCTGCTTCAAGATAAGCAGGAACAAGAAAAGGGAGAGACAGAAAACTCTTCCTTGGGGGCCATCAGGTTTTTAATGTTTCTTCCCTTTAGCCCTTACCACTGTTCTATAAAATAAGCCCCAACAAGATATCTACTTCTCCTGCAATATAGCTAATATTTTCAGTGATCAGATGAAATGAGATTCATAGAATGGGTTGGGTGGGAAGGGACCTTTAAGATCACCTAGTTCCAACCCCTGCTATAGGCAGGTACACCTCCCTGTAGACCAGGTTGCTCACAGCCCCATCCAGCCTGGCCTTGAATGCTCCATGGAGAGGGCATCCACAACCTCTCTGGGCAACCTGTTCCAATGTCTCACCACCCTCAAAGAAAAGAATTTCTACCTAATACCCAGTATAAACCTAACTTCTTCCAGTTTAAAGCCATTTCCCCTCATCTTGTCACTGCATGTCCTTCAAAAAGTCCCTCCCCAACCTTCCTGTAGGCCCCCTTCAGGTACTGGAAGGCCACTACAAGGTCCCCCTGGAGCTTTCTCTTCTCCAGGCTGAAGAACCCCAGCTCTCCCAGCCTGTCCCCTTAGAGGAGATGCTCCAGCCCCCTGATCATCATCGTGGCTCCATGTCCTTCTTGTGTTGTGGGTCCAAAACTGGACACAGTATTCCAGGTGGGGTTTCATGAGAGCAGAGTAGAGGGGCAGAATCACCTCCCTTGACCTGCTGGTCACACTTTTCTCGATGCATTCCAGGATATGGTTGGCCTTCTGGGCTGCAAGCACACACTGCTGGCTAGTGTTGAGTCTTTCATCAACTGACACCCCCAAATCCTTCTCCTCAGGGCTGCTCTTAAGCCATTCTCTTCCCAACCTGTATCTGTGCTTGGGATTGCCCCAGCACAGGTGCAGGACCTTGCACTTGGCCTTGCTGAACCTTATGAGGCTGGCATGGGCCCACCTCTCAAGCCTGTCCAAGTCCCTCTGCATGGCATCTCTTCCCTCCGGCATATCAACAGCACTGTTCAGCTTGCTGTCATCTGCAAACTTGCTGAGGGTGCACTCAATCCCACTGTCACTGTTGCCTACAAAAAGGATAAACAGCACTGATCCCAGCACCAATCCCTGAGGAATGCCACTCATCACCAGTCTCCACTTGGATATTAAGATGTTGACCACAGCCTTCTGAGTGTGACCGTCCTGTCAAATCCTTATCCAGCCAGCACTCCATCAAATCAATTTTTCTCCAATTTGGCAGACAGGATGCTGTGCGGGACACTGTCAGATGCTCTGCACAAGTCCAGATAGTTGACATCAGTTGCTCTTCCTTTATCCACCGACACTGTAACTCCATCATAAACAGCCAACAAGTTCATCAGGCATGACCTGCCCTTGGTGAAGCCATGTTGGTTACAACCAATCACCTCATCTTTGTTTTCCAGGCCTTAGCAGGGCCTTCAGGAGAATCTGCTCCATGGTCTTGCCAGGCACAGAGGTTAGACTGACTGGCCTGTGGTTCCCTGGATCTTCTTTTTTTTTTTTCTTGAAAATGGGGTTTATATTTCCCCTTTTCCAATCAGAGAACTTCACCAGTCTGCCATGGCCTTTCAAATACAGACAGCGGCTTGGCAACTTCCTCCACCAGTTCCCTCAGAAGCTGTGGATGGATCTTGTTGGATCCCATAGACTTGTGCATCTTCAGATTCTTTAGGCAGTCTTGAACCTGATCTTCACTTACAGTGGGCAGATCTTCCTCCTCCCAATTCTTAACCGTTGCTTTCTGCAGCTTGGGTGGTGCAGCTAGAGCCCTTGCTAATGAAGCCTGCTTCTAAACTTTCAAAAGCACTGAAATACTGTGGAAACCTTTTCATTTTAAAGAATGTAAGAATTGAAATCACATAATAATATAGTACAGGTTGATTTGGTTCACATAAATTCTAGACAGCTTAAGAGGCAAAAATATGGATTTACTTAATTTCTTGAGGCTTTGACTGTTGAAGCATTTTTGTTATTTGGGGTCAGGCAACAGCTGAGATGTAGTACTGTTCTTCAGTCAGATTTTGGGATGGACAGCCTCATCTCGGTAGCACAGCTGTGGCCTCAAGCTCTGCTCTCAATCCCCAATGGTCAATTTTTTTTTGTTCGGCTTACTGTCAACAGCAGCAAACTCATGTAGTCTTAAATGAGATTAAGATAAATCTTGAAGAAGCAATTACAGATAATGTACTTCAATTTCAAAGGTATACTGAGTACAGCAATCTGGCAGAGAAGATTTCCTAGCCTTCCACACAGACCCAAGTATGATTTTCTTTCATAAAATACTTTCAACAAAATTACTAACACGTATTTTAATACAATATTGAATTATGACCTTAGGTGTCTTTTAAATCTAACCTACTTACTGTGAACAGAACAGTGAATATTAGTGAAGGTCACTGGTTAGGTGAATTACACATATAAGAAAAATACCTGCTCACATCTTCATGGAATCATAGAATGGTTTGGGTTGGAAGGGACGTCAAATCCCACTCAGCCCCAACCCCTGCCACGGGCAGGGCTGCCCCCCACCAGCTCAGGCTGCCCAGGGTACCACAGTTTCTCTGGGCAGTTGTGCCAGTGCCTCACAGCCCCCTGAGTAAAGAACTTCTTCCTAATACCAAACCTAGATCTCCCCTCTCTTAGTTTAAAACCATTCCCACTTGTCTTATCACTATCCGCCTGTGTGCAAGGTCCAATTATGTGACATCTGTCTCACCCACTGCCACCCCACCTCTGTCCACCTTCCACCCCATGCAAGAAGCCAATACCTAGGCAGCTGGCAAACCCCTTGAACTCAATGAGGCGGTCCATATTCTCATCTAGGAGCCGGAATGTCCTCTCAGCGAGGATGTCGGTATGCTCCCCACATGTCCAGGGCGAAACGAGCTTGTAGAGGTTAGTAAACTGCTGGGCATCAATCCGGTACTGCTCGGCGTACGGCCTGCTGGGGTCGTGTCGCTCAGTGGCAGGCCCCGCTGTGTCCCAGTAGCACCTTATTAGATGTTCCCTCTAGGAGAAATCAAATGCAGGAGACGGGAATTGCAGTCTGCAATATCAAAGAGAGCACGACTGGCAGAAAAAGGCATTCACATCAAAGTGTGCTGGAAATGCTCAAAATTCTCTTTGTGTGCAGTGCTATAATGATACCGAGACTATTCATGTGAGAAAAAGCTAAGTATGAATCTTTAATTAGAGCATCCAAGTGCTCTTATTATTGCCAATGGATAATTAAGAAACTTGAAAAGAAACCGGACAGACTCTTGGAGGAAGAGTTACTGACATTATTGGCTGTATCTGGCTCAGGACATCCAACCAAAGGTACATGGGAGTGGAGAAACTTCACGGTGTCAAACATGCTTGACCAGCTCATTAACTCTCTCCCAGACCTTTCAGTTTGGATACTGTCCCCATTATTCTTCCCTTAGGGACAAGTTGATGCACAACAAAGAGTCCCAACAAAACGAGTTTTCCTGAGGGAGCAAAGGAGGTAACGAGAAAAGGAACCACAAGGAAACCAAGTGAGAAAAGAGAAGGAGGGCAAGTAAGAGCCAAGGATAAAAAACAGCAGTGAGGAGCAGGAGGGAAGCACTACAGAGCGAGCCCCAGCAGCACCTTCTTATGTGTTCTTACCACAACTAATGGAACAAGAATACAGCTGCTCTTAGCCACAAAGATACTTAACACTGAGTGCATACCACAAGAATGTTCTCAGTCCCTAATATTTATGGATGAACAATAGATCAAAAGAAGTATACATTAACTGTCCATTACATGCGTGGAGTTCTAAATCATGGATATCTTTGTAATCTTAGATGTTTCCATCTCCAAATATCTTTTGTAACAGCTCTTTCAAATATCATCTTGACATTAAGGAACTGAAGTAGAAACTGCTGTTAGTTGTTCAAAAAAAAAAAAAAAAAAAAAAAGATAATTGGGAACTAATAAGAAAGATGTAAGCTTCTGGGTTTCCTCCCCACTCCATAGGCAATTGAGAGTGCCTTTAGAGAGCATTGAGGGAGCAGGACTTAAAAGTATTACAGCTCTCCAGTGAGCAGAACTACATAATGAGTCTAGTCTGCATGTGAAGATTACTGGGACCTAATTCCTCACAGACCATTACCAAGTTAGAAGAAATATTCTCAATAATTCTCCATTGAATTATCAGTACATTAGTATTGCTCTCTAGCAACTGGACAACTGACCGAGGACAAAATGACAAGTTCCAGCTAAGATCTCATCCAGGTAAGACAGAACACCTCTCCAAGACATCCCAGACATGAAATCTGAGATGGCTGTGCTAAGCGATGGCTGAAGGTTACAGCCACATCGCTTAATCCCCTACTCTTTATGTGTACCAACCTTGAACAGGTCATACAATTCCTCTAAATCTTCAGGAAGAATCGAAACATCCGGGATGACAACTCGAAGCTTAAAAAGAAAGAGAATACATGCTAGTTGTAATGCTTGCTACTGTCATCACTGACACGAACAAGCAAGTACACAAACACTCCCCCAGTGACTGTTCTTATGTGGTACAGGTGGAAACTGGAGCACTGAAAAATCTTTGCAATTTCCACCCCCTTCTCTAGGTTCACTGGTTGGACAAAGCTGTGAAAAGAGAAATCCCCCAAGGACTATTAGAAACAAAGACAGGAAGTCCCTAAGCTGCAGGTCACAGTAGGCCGGGGAAGCATCCCATCACGTTCGCTCTGTTCTTGCTCTTCCCCAGGCAGCTGCCCAGGGCCACTGCCACACACAAAGCATTGGGCTGGACTGTCCTGCAGTTGTTCTTTATGCTATAGCCACCCTAGAAAATAACGCATGCAGGCTGCAAAACAAAAACATCAAGCATCCCAGAAAAGAGCTTTTTCCCCCAGAGTCAGTAATGATTCTCCCTTTTTTCATAATTTTGCACCTTAAAAAGGCTGAAAACTGGTTGCTACAGAACAGTGGGGCTGAGGGGAGGTGTTAAATCTCAGCCTAAACAACATTCTACTCACCACGTTTTGCTTGGTTGTGTCTTCATGGCTTTGCAGAACACGGATTCTGTGTTTGTAGCGCATATGCTCTATCTGTTCCACAGAGTGGTCTCCAAATTTCTAGAGAGGAGGAACAGAAGCTTACTGTTTGATACATTTTACTATACTGATAATTCCAGTAAACTGTATTTCCAATAGATGGGAAATATAACTTTTAAAGTATCACGACTCCCTCAAGAACTTGCAGTTTAAAGCATATTCAGTCCCTAAGTCCTCTCTGTCCATCTAAGTCCATCTCACTCTCTGACCTATCAGTCTGTATTTATTCTGCACCTAGCATTTTGCACTTGAGCACGCCTTCAACGATCTTTAAAAATGTGTATTGACTGTTGAAACATCCATGCTGAATTTAAACCTTATTCTTTCACAAAAATTGTAACTTATCTGACCAGCAGACACCACGCTGGATTTTACCTCGTAAGAATCATGAATGAGATTAGCTATTTCAGTCACCGGAGTGGCTTCCTGATCATCGCTGAAAAATGCATGGTGATTACCAATAGGTGGCAGAGGGCTCTCCTCATTTTTAACGTGCTCTAAAAACCTAGAGGGAACAAGTACAAGCAACACAGATTACTCCGTACTATGCTTTTTTCAATATAAATAAGTCATCTTATGGCTCAGACTTAAAACACATTTTTTTAGGCTGCTGTGTTTTTCAGAAATGCCTTCAATATTACTCATCCTAAGAATAACAAGCCCGCCAAATGACTAAACACTGCCCAAAGAAGAAAACTTCTGTCTCCTTGAAGTTGGGAGCAGGAAGCTCGTCACTCCAGGGAAGACACGAAGAGCAGCAGTATATATTGCACACTGACACAGTCCGTGCATGTCTCAGCACTGCCAGGAAATGTCACAGGACATATATTTGTCAAATTTACAAAGTCCATTGTTTAAGACAGGCACCGTGAAAGCAGCAGCAGCATGCTAACACAAGGGGGTGCCTACAGTTGTCATGACAACAGCTCCCAAATTCCTTTGACTGCAGAAAGATTTGTGAGGGAAGCAATGTTTCTGCAACCAGATGCGTGACAATACCTGCTCAGAATCATCAGGGCCTGCCCATCATCTTTGCTGTTACACAAGTCCACCGCATTGGCTTCAAGTATGGCCAAGCCTAGCTGGAAGATGGCTTTGATCCCATCATAGAAAAAGCAGTCTACGACATTCACAGCACTTTCTAGAGGCATAATGCTAAGAAAAAGAGTGAGGAACCATGAAAGAGAAATGGAAGCTAAGGTAGTCAGATCCTTCATATGTTCGGCCAGTTCTGGAAGCTGCTCTTTTATAAGCTCTTCGAACACCGACTGGTCTACCTGAGCACCTGCAAGTGCAAGGAAGCAGTATTAGGCAGGATTGACACAGGAAAAATATTCTTTAAAGTAACGATTGCTGTTTTAAGACATTTTTTAAAAATTACACTGACAAGATATGCATACGACTACAATGAAATTCCCATTATCTTCCTGCTGTGATCTCAGCCCCAATCCTTATGTCTGTGATCCTCACTGCGCAACGTTCTGCAGGAAGGCCATGTTGGTTCTACTAAGTGCCTTTAGGGTGCAGTAAAATAGTAATAGTAGCAGCTGTTGTTTTTAGCTAAAACAGCACATAATAATTAAGTGTTAGGAAAAGCAATCTTAAAACATTTTATTGTTCAACTTGGGGTCTATGTAATGAAAAAGAAACAGTACAGATTCCTCTACAGCATATGTACTCAAGCAAGCAGGCAGCAGAGCTTTCACTCCAGGTAACAAAATATAGGAGATGACTACGTTCATTACGCAGGAAGAAAAAGACATATATATTTACGCATATATGAATACATACATATACGCATAGGTACACAAATATTTATGGGTACACAGGTAAGTGCAAAGATACTTTTTTTTTTAAAGAGAAGATTTCTGCAGTGCTCATATACAATCTTTCCTGTCCATCCAAACCAGCCCTTCCAGAAGGAGCAGATTTAGGCCCTGTTCCTTCTGTTTGAGCTATTGGATTAATCTCGCTTTGTCGTTACATACCACAGAATCAATATAGAATCACAGAATCATTTAGGTTGGAAACGACTTTCAAGATCATCAAAAATCCAACCGTCAACCTGACCTACCAAGTCCAGTGTTAAACCCTTAGTGCCACATCCACACATCTCTCTAGGATCCCAGCAGATGGGGACTCTTATCACCTTCCTGAGCACCCAATTCCACTGCCTGACCATCCTCTTCATGAACAAATTCTTCCTGATAGCCCATCTAAACCTCCTCTGGCACAACTTCTCCTCAAGTCCTATTGCTGGTAATCTGAGAAAATGGCACCTTTCTTGGCTGCAGTCTCAATTCAGGTAGTTGTGGAGAAATATGTCTCCACTCAGTCTCCTCTTCAACTTCTGCTGCAGCCCCTTTCCCTCACCCCCAGCTGC
>PPHD01026881.1:0-11325 GCA_002909625.1 Bambusicola thoracicus
TTCTCACCAGTTGTGCTCTATGTCTATTTCTCGATGGACAATCTTATTATAACCAAGATATAGAAGAAGAAATCCAGTTTACAGCAGATTACTGATCCGGTGATGAATGAAGGAAAGAGAAACCAAGAGACGAACCCCACCAAACTCTGATAAAAGATACAGTGAGTTGGACTGGCTTAAATGCAAGTAAGGGCTCAGGCACTCAGAGCATACTTTCCGTCCTCTGCTATATATCAGTATCTGCTGCTCATGAACACTCTGAATACATTAGGCCAGTTGGCAGCACTTCTTAGCACCCAACAATCTAATAAAAATATATTTTTTCTCTGTGCTAGACAAATCTGCCCACCTTCAACCTCTGCTACCCATAAAACACACAATTTATTCAAGTACCTTTACTCAGAGTATAATTAACCTTTTCAATGTACAAAAGCTTCTGTGCCTCTTAAATGAACAAAGAGCTATTAATGAACAAAAATACTTTCCTGATCAAACGTTTAATACTGGTTCTGGGAATACAGAGTATAATATTACCACACATACACTGTATATTATACAGTATATAGTTCATGTATCTTCTTCCAAAAGGGTTCTGTTTCCTAAATATAACCATATTGCACTGATTTTTATACACCATAAGGATACTTCAGTCAGGTCGCTGTAGATTTACGCTGATAATAAAAAACTGTACAACACAATCATGAAAAAGAGAAACCATATTTGCCCTAGTTTTAAGCCAGCGGATGACTTGTAAGAGGAGAGCAAGATGAATTTGATTTTATTAATTTCAAGGTTAAACTGCAAGAAACCTTAACATCACACACGTGGACATAAGTTTTCAGCACATGGTCCGTGAGCCCTTGGCAGCCCATAAGGTAAGAAAAACAGGTCTGTTGTCTAGGAGACTTGAATTTTCCACATAAGAGGACCAATGCTACACTGAAAAATTTATGGAACTCACAAATGTGAAGTCTGAAGAGCAGTGACCAAGAGGAAAGAAGGTACACGAGTTGTTCTCATCCTCCTTTCCCCCACTGTTAATTTCTTACAGGGATGAAAGATCAGAATCAGACTGGAAGGCTCAAATTCCCCAGTGCCCCACATCTTGTTTGTGTTGTGCACTTTCCATCACAGCAAATGCTTGCTTTAGTTCTGTAATTTTAGCTGTATTTTAAATGAAAAGATGCACTGAATTTTGCAGTAGTACAACTGTTGATCACACTCTGTTTGGTAACAGAAGTCCTGTCAGATATTTAGGCTTAGTTACCAAAACCACCTTCAGGGAGTACAAACATTTCCCCTCTGGCATCCTGTCAGTCACAGCAAATCTGTAAATAAACTGTCAAACTCCATTCCAATCATTCCTGAGTCTGCAAGGGAAAAAGTAGTAAAATTGGTGCAGCTGGTTGTAGTCCCTGTAGAGTAGGGCTGATTTCACAGCTTTAATATGGTTCACTACTTCACAGCAAGTCTGATCTGATATACAGCATGCAGAAATGAGTGACACCTTTGCTAATCATTTTCTTAAACTTATCACATGTGGAGGTAATAATGGATGCAATGACTTTTCAAGGGCACGGACTGGTTAATTTTTCAACAGCAAACTGATTCAAGTTCTGCCAAATTAAAAATCCACTAAGACACATTGTAAAGGTATCTAAATTATGAAGAATCACAAGAAGAAGGAAAAAATAAAGCTCCAGTCATCGGAAAGAGCATTAGACTCTCTTATATCAGCATATAGAAAGTAAGAATACAACAGCTGCAAACAAGTCAAGGATCTAACTAGACATTCTGTCTATAACAAAGACTAACTAAATAAAATGGGAAACTATCCAATTATTACCTAGAACATATTGACACCCTTGTTCTATAATTCATAACTCATGAAGTAGTTCTGAGAGATCTGGTCAAGACTTTTTCTGCAAGGTTGTTAGTTTGTTTTTTGTTGTTGGATCATGACAGCTAATCAAAGTATTTTTCAGGGCCAGAATAGAAAACAAATAACAGGAGGAAGATCAGGAAAAGAATAGGTAAATATTATCACCCCACTGCCTATGGACTCACCTAGGATGTAAATCACCTAGTGCAGAACTGGAAAAGATCCCTGAACCAGGGTCTGCTTTATTCTACATATTTTCCTTCCCCATCAAGTTGTACAAAGTCATACAGTCTCTCTGGACCACTGAATATTTCATAAGAAGTAGAATAGCCCCAAGCAGAAGACAGACTGACTCTAGCCCCAAAAGCAAAGGCACTGGCTTGATTTATGTCAAATCCAGGTTCAAGACTCAGTCCTGTTATCAGTCAAAAAAGGGATTTCAGTTGCCACCTCCAGAAGGAGTTGCATCTTTCATGGTTCTTCCCAAAAGCTCCCTGAAGTGTAATTTTAATTATGAGACGGTTTGAAAACAAGTTTTGAAAGCACAGTTTCTTGTGAAATAAAAATAGGGGTATTTGAGTGCACATAATTCCTCATTCTCCCTATTCCTGGGAAAGGCAAGCAAGACTTTTCATGGAAATAGCTGAATACAATAGTGGAAAGGATTAGGGTGAGCTGCTAAGGTCAGTATGAGTGCAATGACTATGAAGATGAAAAAATACTACCACCCCCTTAATAAGGGTTCACGTATGTTCAGATTACTGCTGAAAAGTTGACTGGCTGGAAGGAGAGGAGTATACAGTGCATCATGATTTATTGTATGTGCCCTGGCTTCCTGTGCACTACATGTGTCAGATCTGACATATCATAGACATGCCCACCAGGCCTGTCTGCTGCTATTTCCTTTCATTATTTCCCATAAGAAACAATGGAAACGCTACCCCACATCTTCTCTTCTACCACACAGAAGCAATTCCTGCCCTCGAGGTTGGACACTAGGAAAAAATTTTTCTCTGGAAGAGTGGTCAGGCTCCGGAACGGGCTGTCCAGGGAGGTGGTGGTTCACCATCCCTAGAGGTGTTCAAGAAACACTTAGATGTTGTACTGAGCGAGGTGGTTTAATGGTGAGATGTTGGTGGCAGGTGGATGGTTGGACTAGATGATCCTGGAGGCCTTCTCCAACCTCAGAGATTCCAAGAAACACCAGATTGGTTTCTTCTCTCTTCATGTATCCAAGTATCTCACCTATGGCACAGATAAACCATCAGGAATCTGAAAACATCAGCAACTCTGAACTAGAACCTTAAATTTGTTGGTGCGCAGTCTTTAGCAAGTCAGAGAATTAACTACAAAAAAAAAAAGAAAGAAATCTCCAGGCATAAATCTTATTTCCCCTAAAACAACCAAACTAGCTTATAAACCCAACCTGATAATAATCAATTCATCCTCAGAGCACCCTTAACAGATAGGAATTATCATCCTCTGTACTTTAGAGGTGAGAATCTGAGATAGAATAAAGCTGTTCACTCAGATGAATTAGGACTGTATGCCAAGTCTCCAGAGCATGAAAGTATCTCCTAAATCACATCACCTGTTCATTGCGAACCATAGTCAATGCTTCGCTTTAAAATCAATGAGACATCAAAATCCAGCCTGTACACTTCTTTCCACCCAAAAAAAGCAACGCTGTTTCAACTTCCAATAAGAAACAAAACGGTTTATTGGATTGTCCTTCCAGCGTAAGAAAAAAATTACTTTGCGTGCAGCAATTTCAGCCCTAAAAGTCTGCAGTGAAATACAACGCTCTGGCAGTAAGCACAGCAAAGCACAACTTGTGACATGACATGAACCCAAAGATAACAGCTGACAGATAGGGGACTTAGGTAAAATAATGCAATTATCCCAACGGGAGTTGCTCCAGGGCACCTGTGTTAACTCCCCTGCCAAAAAAACATTTTCTACTCTTTAATGGCTTCAAATGATAAGAAAATCTATGATGAAAGAATGTCCACAAGGCTACACCTGCGAAGCGAAGTATTTTTAAGAAAAATACTCCAGATACAGAGACGGAAGCAATTAAAAACAATAGAAAAATGTGTACTGCTGTCTTTGTTTTCACCCAAGCTGAACTTCCCCTGCAATTGAATTGCTGGCTCACTGGGCAGCTGGCTGATATCCCGAGCCATGAACAGGAAGAGCTTGTCTGGGAAATCAGCGCAAACCTCGGGCTTGTTTGTTTGGAAATGAGCCCACACAAACACTTGCCCACACATACAGACCAAAGTCTACAGCATATTGTGACAAAGGATGTGGACATGGTGATGAAGAATTGTAGCTCTGGATGCCTTCTTCATCTCAGTCTTGGAAAGATGGTGGCACAAACACTTCTGGAAACCACTTCCCAACGTGATGGATAAAAAAGGTTAGTAGAATTAGTAAGTACACCTTCTCAGATGAGGTGACTGCAGTGAATGTTATCTCAGCTTCAGTGAGGCTTTCAGGACTGTCTTCCACAATATCCTTAGTGACAAACTGACATAGAATCGCTAAGGTTGGAAAAGACCCACAGGATCACCCATTCCAACCATTCACACTTCACCAATGGTTCTCGCTAAACCATGTCCCTCAACACAACATCCAAACGCTCTTTGAACATCATGAGGCTCAGTGACTCTACCACCTCTCTGGTGGAGATTTTTATTAGTTAAGTGGTCAGTGAGGTGAACTGAAACAAGGTTGACCTGCTGGCCTCAAAGGCTGTGGTGACCAACACAAAGTCCAGCCAGAAGTAACTCACTGGTGGTGTGTCCAGGGGTCAATACTGGGAGACTAATAATGTTCAATACTCACAACCCCAGGTGAGGGATAGAGTGCATGCTCAGCAATTTTGCAGAGCATACAAACCTGGAATTGGTTGATAAGCAAGAAGAGCATGCTGCTGTCAGAGGGCCTGCAACAGGCTGAAGCAGTGGGTCAACAGGAACCTCATGAAGTTCAACAAATGGAAACACAAAGTCCTGCACTCAGAGAGGAACAACCCCATGCACCAGTACAGGCTGAAAGCCAACTGACTGGAAGCCACCAATTGGCAAGCAGTTTGGCTGAAGATGACCTGAGGATAGAGGTGTCCAAGAAGTTAAATACGGTCCAGCTATGTGTCCCTGCAGCACATCACAGATGAGACAGCTGGAATGCTGAATCCAGTCCTGGGGAAGAACACAAGAGAGACGTGGACATACTGAGCAAGTCCAGCAAAACACCATGAAGATCACTACAGGTCTGGAACATCTGACATTTGAGGAAGGGCTGAGAGGGCTGGGAGTGTTCAGCCTGGGGAAGAGAAAGCTCTTGGGGGATCTTGTCCATTGTATCAGTGCTTCTGGAGGATGGGGGATGGCATGCATCAAGACAAAAAAGCCAGATTCTTCTCAGTGCTGCCCAGTGATAGGACAAATGGCAATGCCACAAATTGAAATACAAGAAATTCCTTTTAAACATATGAAGTGTTTTTATGACTGGTAAATAAACACTTGAGAATATGATAATCCTCTGTAGAGAGGAAGCTTGTGAAGATAGCCATCTCACTATGTAGGAACCTGGCCCCAGGTAAAACACCTGATTTCAGTGGTAATTAGGTGAGACTCATGCATCTTTGCAACTTGTAAAAACCTAGTCGTAAAGATTTAAACAAACAACTGACCTGCCCAAAGCTTCAGATCCCAATATTGGCTAATTTGTAATTATAGAACTGAAATAATTTTCTATTCTGTACTAGGCTCTCCATCCTTTTCAAGTTTCCCAAATAACACCTCACCAGAAAACAGCACATCCTAGCAAGCGTAATGGTGTGTTTCTTCAGGCTTGCAAAGAGGGACAGAATACATAGCCAGGACATGACTAAATTAATTTTGAAAATCTCCTGAATTTAAAGTGCCTGGTATTTAACACTCTGATAACTGCAGGGAGGAGAGGCATCCATACCCTTGTAAGGAGGAAAGAAAAGGAAGCACTGGGCTACTGCTGAGAAACAGACAGACGGACAGATTTACTTGACATGCTCTCTGGAAGCCCTGCAGGCTTCATCAGCAGTGCTTGTAAGGCCTTTGAAGTGTAGCTGTTGCACAGCTTGTAAGTCCCTTCCTCTGGAGCTACCAACATTGTGGTGTTATAAGCTACTTAAGCTCCTTACTCCAGATCTAAGCAAACAGCTTGACGCACTTACAAGCTTCACTCCCTCTTATTCTGAAGATTTTAAGCTGCTTAGCTTACCGTCTTCAACTTTCAAATTCCTACAACCAAATCCTACCCAGGCACCATGCATCCACCGTTATTAGCCCGACTCTCCTCTTTGCTCAGGATTCTGACTCTTATGCCAAGTTAACAGTAGAACAAAATGTACTTTTATCAGCTTTGCCCTTACGAAGTCACAGCCAATACATGAATGCCTATTGTTTGGCAACTGTCACTTTGCATTTCCAGTATCCACAGTTTTAATGTAAACCAATCTGGTTTTCTATCCTAACAAAGCTTTCCGTCAAGGAAGTCCATTAAATACTTTTGTTACGAGTTTCAAAAAAATCTGCACAGGCATAACTTTGTTCTCATAAATGTGAGCTTTTACTGTTAATTTTAGATTCAGTAGGATCTGCAGAAGCTGTGGAAGAAAGGCTGCCTATAAAGCAAAGATGGGTTTCATCTAAATTAAGCTGGTGGCAGACTACTGGCATTTACAGTTAATAATGTTACAGAAGAACCTTTAAACTAAGAAGTGCGGTAAGGCTGGCACAAATGGACATGACACATTTTCTAAGCCTGAAATCATTATAACTTTGTATCCATAAATAAAAGATAGGACAGATATTAATAAATCTGAATCAGAAACTACAAAAAGTAATACCATTTTAAGTGCCACTATGCAGATACTAGAAATCAGAAAAATAAAATAGAAAACCTTTAAGCATCTAGTTTTCAGTGAGGATATGGACAGAAGCAGCATAGTAGTGAAAGGCATACAATTATTACAATGGCATAAAAGAACAATTTATACTGCAATTTATATTGCAAAGATATAGAAAAATCACAGAAGTTGGAGCGTTGCTATACGTTAATGAAAATTTGAAGTCAGAGCAGATGAATAATTGTACTAACTTGTAACATAATCATAGGGAGACTACAGTTATTCCTGCATGAGTTAGGGCAAACATCGCATCCATATATACATGGTACATATGCTCTACACTATGGTATATATTATATATGTTACAACTACACAAAAATCTAACAGAAAAAGAGCGATTCTTGACCTGCCTCATCCTAATCAAAAACACAGGGGTTCAGAAAGTTACTACTGATGAACACTGCAATAGTTACTGCAAAGCGTTTTGATACCTTGGTCTAGGAAGAGCCAATAAATCAAAATAAGCAAATAAAATAAAAATCCACAATAGAATTATAATATTTCAGTGAAGTGGAGTTAACACAAGAAGGAGAAAACATTAAAAATAAATTAAAGGCAGCAGGCAAAAGTCTAAAATGCTCACAAAGCAACACAGACTGTTCAAGAATAGCATATGAGGAAGCTCTTAATTTGAGATGCTGGAGGACTTGTCCCAGATTGAGATGTCAACGAAGGAGGCATGAGAACAAACCAATTAAATGAATAAGGAGAAATAGATAAGACCTGATGTTATCCATGTAAAAGTTGCATAGGAATCGAGTGTAAAAATGTTAAAATGCTGCCTGTAGAAATAGAACCTATTACTTAAACCCTAGTACCTTAATAGCAAAGTCACTTGCTGATGGCAAGCATGATGCCAATTATTAAAAAGTTCTCCAGGTTGGACGCCACGTGCTTTCAGTAATGGAAATCTATACTATGTAAAACCAGAATCATTAGATACTTAAATGAATGTGATGTAAAGGAGAAGATCCAGGGACTGTAGTGGAAAGGCCCCCAGACTGATTACATGAATACCCACAACAGGCTCTTCAATACAACCTTTGAGCAAAGAACAGCAAATTGTAACAATGCCATGAAAAGATTAGACCAATACCCTAAAATGTAAAAAGCAAGTTCAACACTGACATTTTTATAGAAGAAATAAAACCAACAGAAAACAGTTTTGTGCCTTCCCTTAAATGCAAGGTTAACCTTTGTTCAAATAATTAGTGCAATTGCTGGTCCTAGCATCTCAAAAAGAACATAATAAAAATTGAGACTATACAGAAAGGGGCAACAGTGGATAGAAGGCATGGGACAGCTTCCAAAAAGACACGAGTAAACCTTGACTGCAACTCTTCAGTCAAGAAAAGAGATGGTTAAAGGGATCCCAGAGGGAGGCCAGAAAAGCAAGTTATTCAAGGAGATAAATAAGGAATAACTATTCATTGTTTCTCACTTTGGAAATTTATGGAGAAGCAAATAAAATTCTCAGGTAAATTGTTGAACACAAAACATTAGGACTTCTCACACAATGCACAGCTCAACTGAAGTGCTCAGTGCTACAGGATACCATGGCTGCCAGAAATCTACATGCTTTTAAAAAGCAATTAGAGACGTTCATGGGAAAAAGTATGTCAACAACCGTTAAATGAAAAACCTCAGGCTCAGGAAGCTGCTGAACTGAAGAGTGGTGGAAGCTGGGAGGATACAATAGCTGTTGAAGCCTTCCTCACGTGTTAGAGACTGCCTCTGCCAGAGGACTCCAGCCTTGCTGTTCTTTTGGCCTGACCCATGATAGCCTTTCTTAATCTTCATCAACAGCAGCAAAACCATTTCAGTGTTGAGCACTCGAGTCTCCCCTCAGATTTCTGCCACTTTGGAATGAGAGTCTGAAAATCAGTTCAAATCAAAGTCACTCTCAATGGGGAAAATAAACTTGGCACATTTTTCCTTTCATTATCACAGAACACATGGAAGTACTTTACATAGGGTGTTTAAAATCTCTTCCATCAATCCAAAAAGGCTGACTCAAATCTTACATGAGATATCTGATTGCACCATGTCTAAATTTCAAAGTATAGACTTTTTCCCCTTGAACATTTTTGTCTTAAAAGTTATGAGAAAGCAAGCCTTACAACCTTTATTATCTTTATCATAATTCTAGAGATCACAACAATCTTGACCTTTTTCTTCCCACATCCTAATGCAATTTCAGATTAATCTCTGTCTAACTAGAGTTATGTATGTAAACTGTATTTTGATTACTGAGAGAACATCTCTTCGCGAAACATTATTTAGGCATGCATTTAGGTGTCATTGACCTCACAGGTACCAAAGCACTTCCTTGCATTAGGCGTTTCTAATCCAGACAGAACCAAGAGTCAATGTGAACTGAAAGTCTGTACTTCAGTCCCAAGATTTTCAGTCCATAATATCCTACTCAAAGGGTGGCTGGTCAAGATGCAGCTTCACCTTTTTCCACAGTCCTGAAGGGCATAACACAACAAAGCTAAAAGAGAAAGCATTCTCTATTTGTCAGAAGTAATTAAGCATGTCACTGACTTTCTGTAAAACTCAGGAGCCATCTGGGAAAAGAGCAGTATGTTTCCTCATCCATCTGAGTGACAAGGTCAGAGCATCCCTCACTTTCTTGGTTGCATCTCCATCACTGACTCTGTTCATCATGCTGTAAATTAATCTGTAAAAATTTGGATAGAGTACCTACAGTAATTAGCTCTATCTGTCCAAATGAGGCAAAATGAGATAGGGTGGCAGCTGAGGGCTCCAATCAGCTCATGGATGCTGAATGACAGAACTAGGTCAATATACCAACTTGATTCAGAAAGAGAACATAAAATTAACCTTGCATCTAGCTACACTTCTGAGGCAAGATTTCAAGACCTTCAGTCACCAAGAGGCCAGTATCGAAATGCTTTATACTTTTATTCCTCTTTGGGAAAATCTAGATTTGTATATCCAAACTAGAAACCCTAATCTACTGATGCATGGATGAGATCTCACATTCTCCTGTTATGCAGCTCAACCAAGAACACCTCAAAAGTCTGCTATCAGGTCTCCCTTAGGTCAGATGCTGGGAGGAAATTCTTTACTTAGGAAGCAGTAAAGCAGTGGAACAGATTGCCCAGATAAGTTGTGGATGCTCCATCCCTGGAGGCATTCAAAACCAGGTTGGATGGGACCCTGGGCAACCTGATCTACTGTGTGGCAACCCTGCCCATGGCAGGGGGTTGGAACCAGATGGGCTTTAAAGTCCCTTCTAACATAAGCCGTTCTATGATTCCCTGATGCCTACCTCTTCTCCAGGCTAACCAACCTCACCTTCACCACCTTCTCCTCTCAGGGAAGCTCCCTCTAGCTCTCAACCACTTTAGTAGATCTATGCTGCACTTGCTACAGTTTATCAACACTTTTCTTGGATTAAGTGGTCCAAAAGCAAGTGCAGCGCTCCAAATGCAATCTAACACACACTGAGTAAAATAAAACATGGATCACCTTCTTCAACAGGCTGGCTATGGCACTGTTTACAGTCCACAAGCTACCAGCCTTCAGTGCTGCAAAGACACACTGCTGGCTCATTTTTGTCTAGACTGTCCAGGTTCCTTTCAGCAGTTGCCCCAACTGCAAGATCCCTCATTTTTCTCTGTTGAATTTGAGGAGGCCTCTGGCAAACCATTCCTCTGTTTAACATGCAACTTACATGTTTTATTCAAGTCACAAGCATGAGCTTCTCATCACCATATCAGAAGATAATCCTGGAGATAGAACTGGATGTGTAAAACAGGATTAAGTGCAGAGAGGATGAAGTGCCGTGATGCACAGCTCGCCTCTTTGGTCTTTTCTCATCATATTGTTAAGACCTTTCTCACTGCTCATATTCACAGCAACTAGCACACTGGGGGTCTTACACAAATTGTTCTCATTTCTAAGAAACTTGGCCCAAGCTACCTGTCTCTATTTAAGGGAGTCGGGCAAGAAATTGCAGAGCAGGCACTGGGTCAAAAACGACATGACTCAGTTTTCTTGGTGTAAAATAATTTCTGCTTCTAGGATCAGAATGGCAGGACACCCACGTAGCATAAAAAACAACCTCAGAAGCTTTAAAAATAACCTTCTCACTTAAAAAAAAAACGCTGCTGAACAACTTCCCCAGGGTTATTTAATAAAATTATTACTAACATTCACAAGCTTATGCGTTTTCCATTGAGTCTTTACCTATATACTACACAACTGCAATGCTTGTCTTCTTGAACCACTTCTGATTTTCATGCACGTGACACTATAAAGTCAGGAAGAGGTTAACGTATAGTCATAAAAAAAACAGATTTGGCAAGAAAGAGGAGGAAACACAGCATTTCAATTGAAGAATATGACTTTTAGCACACAACCATGCCAGAACATCAGCTATGTTTTTTCTAGGCAAAAACTAGATGCTCCTTATCTTGGCAAACCAAGCATTATAATTACAATAAAACAAAGGAGT
>PPHD01026884.1:0-11324 GCA_002909625.1 Bambusicola thoracicus
TGGTGTTCAAAGAGCGTTTGGATGTTGTGTTGTGAGACATGGTTTAACGAGAACCATTGGTGATGTGAGAATGGTTGGACTGGGTGATCCTGTGGGTCTTTTCCAACCTTAGAGATTCTTTGATTCTATTACAAAAGAATTCACATCCATGTCCCAGCTGAAAATTCTGTCTCTAAGGAAGAAGAGATGAATGAAATTGATTTCATTCTGTAGACGTTGCGAGAGTATATGGAGTTACCTTCATCATACCCCATACTCATTGCAACTTCTCATCACAGTCATGATGGTATTACACCTAGATCATGTGAAATGGAGGCGTGGTTCATCTTATTGCTCTGATACCAAAGCAACTGTGAAATAAAAACTGTGAGAGTTCCCTTATCTGTCTGTTAAAAAAGCCTAGTTGACCCTTATTTTGCTATTATTATGGCAAAAATTAGAAATGTCTTTTATGGGATTTAATAGAAATGTTTTTCTTTCCATATATCAGCTAACAAAGGAAATTACAGGAAGTCAGAAGTAATGGCCTTGAAATTTCTACTATTATTAAATCAGTTACATTCATAGCAAACTTCCGTACAAACTAAAGGAGTTGTGACTGGAAGTGTTGGACTTTTTTCAGTAGTACATGTTACTACTATTCAGTGACTTCAGTATTCCTCCAAGTCTGAAGTCATACAGGAGCTGAAATAAAACTTAATCTGTTCCCAGCCCCATCATAGATAGACAGGAGCTGTTTCTGTTAAATACTACTGGCCATGTTCCTTCATCTGCTGAAATCAATGGCTTTCAGCATATCAGGTGTTGCTGGGCAGTGTTAGCGCTATAGAGGCAGCCTATTGTCATCAACATTTTTCTGACAGGTGCTTTGGTTGCTGTAGCTGCTCTCTCTCCATTCCAGGTGAGAAAGGTGAGGATGGGGGTGGCTGGAGGCTTGTCTGAGCAGCATGAACTTGCTGCTATGCTCAGTTCTCTGCAGATAAATGGGGCTGTGCTCCTGCAGTGCAGGCAGCTGGAGATGGAGGAGGAACTTCTGCCTTGTGGAGAATACTCTGGTTGCAATGGTCTAAATTAGGCTCTGCCATGCTTTCTAGTTGCATATTGCTTCCTTTTTTTCAGTCACCTTTGCTTGCATTAAATAGCTTTTCACTTCTTAGTTTTAGGGTTTAAAATAGAAACGCTTTTAGTAGAACTCATCAAAGCTAATTTGCGGGTCTGTAGTTGTCTGTAATTAGCTGTTTATATTTGTGTCTAAAAGAGGCTCTTCCAAAAGTTAGTTCAGCTGGCCTGGTTTTCTCCCTTGATTATAAGGGAAGCTTCAAGTAATGAAGTTGGGTGATATCACCTAGCCTTTAAGTATCTTACAGTGAGTAGTTAAGCTAACTCATGATTTAGAGTTTTTTTAATTGGTCACTACAGAAAATATCTCTATAGCTGGGTGCCAGCTTAGTCTTTAACTGTGGCATTAGCTCAGTTATGCTTAAATGAGTTTATTCCACAATAATCCTCATCCAAAAGTTTGTCTTGACTCATAGATCAGCAAACTGTTGTTTAACTTACTGCAAATATCTTTTTCTTTTGCCTTCATTTCAGTATTTTTAACATTAAGCTTTCTATCTTCAGCTAATGAGAATGGAGAAATCACGAAAGCAGTTTAGTCCTTGTGATAAGGATGCAAATTTAAGATACAAAGACACAAATTTGTTTTCAGTGAAACATTCGGTAGCTTTCAGTAACTTGATCAGGTCATTTTGTCCTATGCTACAGACTGAAAATGGAAAGTAGAAGTTCCAAAATGCCTGCGTTCTGTGGCTTTAGATAGGCTGTTGTACTCTATGGCATTAAATGAATTAAGGATCAGAAAGTTGTGTTGCTTTCAAAGGTTGGATGGGAGAACAGAGTATGTGTCTCCTGTTCTCCTGTGTCAGCATGCACGGACGGCTTGCAGTGCCTGGTGGTGAGTACTCTGTTGTGAGGTGTGCAAGTCACAAACAGGAGTGAGAACCTCAACATGGAAGGCAGGAACATAGCCAGCAAAATCAGTGGTGGGGATGAGAAAATTCTGAGATTCTGTGATTGAAGAAAGGAAGGAAAGGATTGTGGAAGGAAAAAAAAATAGAAAGAGAATATTACTTGCTACTTGTAGCAAAAATGTTCATGAAGTAAATATGAAACAAAGATCCAGTTAACTTTAGTTTACTGGAGTTTTGACTATGCCTAGGGATTATGAGGTGCAAATTATTTGTCCTTACAGTAAATTATTTTGCATATCTATATGAAAAACTAAAATTCTGTCCTATGTATAAGGCTATTAGAATCCCAGATTTTTAGTGCAGGTCTCGTGATATTCTGTGCTGTGAGAATGTATTTTACAAAAAATTGTCTTAAAACTTAAACACTGGAATATCCAGCTAAACATCTGTGGCAGCTATGATTGATAAGCTTCAAATATGATTTCATGACAGTATAGATATTCATTACTAGAATAAGCCTTTCAGCCCTGTGTTTGTTGCAGTTTTGCTAAGCATGTGTCCACTGCAAGGACATCACTTTCCAGCCTATTGGGATCCTGTTGCTAGCCAAATGCTTTGATGCTGTTTCCAGTCACAGGAAATTTAAAAAATTAAAACTGATTATCACGAGAAAAACAAATAGGAAATTGCCCACAGCACGCTGTTAGTTCATTGTTACTGTCTGGGGGCAGGATAGTGCCTGCTATACTAAAATATACACACCTGTCTCTATGGTAACTTGTTCCTGGTTTTGTTGGAGTGTTTATTACAGGGAAGTAATGACTCATATTACACAGTGGGGCTTTTTGCACAATTTTTGCCTTTGATTACTAGAAAATCAAAGGCGTTTAAATTACTTACTAAGCTTACATAGGCAGTATTTCAAAAATAAAAATAATTTCTCTAACCAGTCAGTGGTCCTAGTTTTTTGTTGAAAATTATTTTTGGGGCATGGATAAACATGTCCAGTCCAGTGTATTTAGTGAATTGCTGTGGTGTTCATAATTTAACCTTGAAGCTGATAAGAAAAAATACAAAATATATTGACTTTCATAATATATTTTTAAAATACTTTTTCAGTATGTAGGCTGATGAGATGAACGAAACTTTTCAATGATGTTACATAGACAAGAGGCATTACCTATGTAGAACAAATCCACAAGAAATTTTGTAATGGCATCCAAATCTCTGTGCAAGTGAATAAGAACATATATGTGAAGCTGTATTTTCATGGAAAAAAAAAGAAAAAAGACAAAAATTGTGTGGGGTTTTTAAGGTAGTAACCTCAATGGGAAAAAAATGTTTTGTGTATTGCGTTCACCACCACTGAGGAGAGTTTTAAAAATATTGCTTTCTTATGGCTATACTAAGATTGTTGTCTCCATAAACTTTTCCTGGTCTTTGTAGAATAAAATGGCTTCATCAACTTTTAGTAATGCTAATTAACAAATGATAAAATCCTCCTTCTGAAAAAGTCCTTTTCCTTATATACTCCACCTTTCATCATTGTGGCTGTTTTCTATTGAAGGAGAGCTGCCAGTGATGGCTGTAGATGTGAGTTTCACCACGTGAGTTTGCCTATCAAATCTCCTAACTCAGATCTCCCAGCTGTATCTGATGCTTCCAGGTTTGAGCTCTCTGCTTGCCCATTGTATCCTCTGGAAACCTGACAGCTTTGGGATGGCAGGATTCTGCCCAAACAGCATGTTGCCTTCTCAAGGCGTCAGAGTATCTCCAAAAACAAGCAAACGTTCATGCACATGGGACTGGGTAAAGAACTGAAGTCTACCCAAAGGACTGGCATCTTGAGGAGGTTATGCTACAGGCACAGTGTTGAGGATGATTCTGGGTTGGAAAGCACCTCTGGAGATCGTAGTAAGCTGTTGAAAACAGGGCCTTCAATTTAGTTATCCACTGTGCTATGAAGTCGTCTTGAGTATTTCCAAGAAGAGAGGTACTAGAAACCTGGGCAACATAACTGGGCAACCTGTTCCATCGTTTAGCTATTCTCACAAGAAAGATTTTTTTTTTTTCTTGTGTACATCCTGGAAACAGTGCAGTTTCAGGTAGCGTATTAATTCTGCTCCTGATTAGCCATTTGAAGAGTTGGTGAACCATTAAGACATCCAAGGGAGCTGCATCAGCTAGTAAGACAATCCTTATGGCACTGAATACAGTTGGTTAATGAGCAGATGGAGGGGGAAATGAAATTCAGGCTGTCTGTGTGGTAACCCATGAAATTTCTCTGCAGGATATGTTGGCACCCATCTGCTGTGGATCTGTGTCTGTACAAAGCAGCTGTGTTACACACTGGTGGAACTTCCCACCCCACAGGTTCTGTAGGCATACCAGGTGCTGACAGGGAAGTGTGAGTCCCTTGTTAACTACAGGGGAAGGCCATGCCTGGCAGCTCTTCACATTGAACTGTCTGCACTACTTATGCCTCAGCTGAATCGAGATGCTGTATGCTGATGTTGTGGCTACAGAAGGGGTGTTGAGGTATTCTTTTCTGTTGGTCTGTGGAAACATTCATTATCTTTGATGCATTTTGTACTCAAGGGAAGGAGTGTTATGTTTTCATGTCTGTTAAACTTCAACAGTTCTGTTTAAAAATATCTTTAACTCATTTTTTTCACTGTTTTACAGCAAATGCTGTTAAGGGGATTTCTGGCAAGTAAAATGGACTTTGTTTGACTATCTGAAAGTCTTGACTCTTAGTTCACTGTAGGGAATTCTTAAGTTCCCTAAAATTATTCCTTTCTGTTGATTGCAGAATATATTCTCTGAACTGCCCAATTAACATTCTATTTCTGATCTAGTTTTTTTGGTTTTATGGGTAATTTTTGCTATTAGTGGCAGCAAGTGAGATGATGAATAATATAGTTCAAAAGCCTCTGATTATAATATGAAAAGTCAAATACTAAATTTGATGAACTTCATTTCACAAGTTGACGATAACCAAGCATGCCTTCAGTCTTCACCTGAGATTGTTTTTTAATGAATGAAATATCCGTGATAATTCCTAAAGTAAACTGAAAATTTCAGGAAATTCACTTTTTTTTTTTTTAATTTTATAGTATGATGAAGTAATTGTTGTCGTGATTATTGCTGTTTTGTAATGGTGGATTTCATCTGTGTGTGTTGTCTGTCAGTAGCATACATAGAATCACCCTCTAATTCAAAGGACAACAAAAGCTGTGTTATGTTTTCTCATATTATAATAGCTTTGTTTTGTTTGCTGTAATATCAAGTGATTTTTTTCCAAGGCTTCTCTAGTACAGAATACAAGATTAACGTAAATACTGCATTGTGTGTTATGACAAAGATAAATTATGCAATTTGTAACATGTTCCTTGGAAGCGTTTGGTGATGGAGCAATTCAGTGCAGTACAAAATTAGATACAATTTGAACTTGTGTAACTCTGTGATGGTACAGTAATATTACACAACTATAACCATTCAGAGTTATGTTTCACAATTGTTATTCCTCTGGCTCTTCCAGATGAACTGGTTAAGTGAATGTATTTTAGAATGGATTTTGAAGAAGTTCTAGCACTGTGGATGAAGACTTTGAAGAAAAGAAGACGCACAGAAATGCTAAGTGTTGGCCCTGATCTTTTATTGTTTCTTCTTTTCTCAAGGATGGGCTTTTAAATATGTATTTTGTTTCTTTTTGAATTGATGCTGTCATGTTTGCAGAGGATTGAATTTGAAGTGACCACCCATCTTAGAAAGAGAGAAACCAGCTAATGTTTGATACATGAACAAACCAGATAAATAATTTTATCTGGGCACAGGACAGGAGAATTTAGAATAGAATTCTCTCTTACGTGTGAGGACAGTTTTGGGAGTATTTGACAGTTTGGATGCTGGGTTGGATCTGTCCACATCATTCTTCTACTAAATAAACCCATGAACTGCAGGTTTTTAAGGAAATGGGAGAAGTTTGGAAATGAGCCAGAAACATATGGGGTGTATGTGTAGGTGGGGTAGGAGTCAGATACCTTCTGTGTATATTTTTATCTGTGTTTGCAAGGGCCAGAAAGTTCATACAAGATTCCCCCTAGAGATCTGCTTTTTCCTCTCTTCTATTCCCACTCGTTTCCCTACAGTGTCTGATAAGGCCTTTGGGGGGGAAGGGTGATTCTTTTGTCCCCAGCTCAGTTGTGCTCTCCATCCTAGCTCATGCTTTTTGCTTTATAGTGACAACAGTGAAGGGGAAAAATGGTGCTTCTAAATTATCATTCCCCCTGTCCCTTCTTTTCCTTCTATTTACTCCTCTGTATTTTTGCTGCTCCTAAAATGCCAGTAAATGTCAGCTTCCACCTCTTAATGCTTATTTGTAGTGCTACATGGAGTAGCCCATGTGAAAATATGAAAAATTTGCTCTGAGGTGTTGATGTGCTTTATTTATCACCACAACAGGCAGGATTTAGCAATGGCAGAACAAGCTAGCTGGTTGTTCCCAGGCTTGCTTAGGCATCGCATTTGTGCCCTCTTTCATCTATCCTGT
Source organism: Bambusicola thoracicus (assembly GCA_002909625.1). Lineage (NCBI taxonomy): Eukaryota > Metazoa > Chordata > Aves > Galliformes > Phasianidae > Bambusicola > Bambusicola thoracicus. The sequence goes on from PPHD01026884.1 coordinate 6,526, forward strand.
TTCTCCCAGGCTGGGTGAATAAGATTCACCTAATGACAGATCCAAGACTGCAGACCCGCTTTCTGGAGCAGATGATGATAAATCTGATTACCATCAGAGCAAATGTCACATCACCTTTTCTATTTCGCTTTCCCACAGAGGCAGCTGGAAGAGGTGGGAGGAAAGGATTCAGAGAACAGGTTGTAGTCAAGAATGAGAGAGAAACAGAAATTCCCAGAGGCAAACAGAGAGGCAGAGAAGGCTTTTCACTTACAGTGATTTGTTGCTTATCCTGCAGCGTTCCTGAGAAGCAGGGCAGAAATGACCTAGGTGACAGACTGCACTATCATCCAGCTAAATTGTGTGCTTTACTGCTGAGTTACTGGAATTGCTTAACAAAATTAGCAGACATAATCAATCTTCTAGCATACTGCCTTATGCAACTCAGATGTTGATTTCATAAAGCCATTTGTCTTCGGGAAGGTTGATAACAAAATAAACTTGAATTAAAAACCAGTAGGCTCACCAGTCTTCCCTTCTGGTAGACATTAGACTGCTCTCATGGTATGACTTCCTCAAGTGAGATATGGCTTCGGGCTGTGGTTCCATCTGTATTTTACACTGGCTCACGTTTCTGATGAATTAGGTCTTAAGTGTAGGTTTTCTCATGAATGTGTGTAACTACTCCTGAGGGCACGTGATAATGTCAGTTGCTGTTTTATCTGTAATGCACTGGCTACAACTGAGAAAGTGTTATCGTTCTGCATCTCAGCACTGTAATAGGGGTGTCAGTATACCAAGTGAAAATAAAAAATGAAGAAATGAGTAATACGTTGTACTCAGTTATTGTAACGGTGATGGTATTAGGAAAAAAAAAAGGGTGAAATAAGGAGGGTGTAGGGAAGAGATTTGGTTTTGGGCCTATTTTCAAATGTGCAAAGGAACACTAAGATCTTATGCTGAATTTGAGGTATTCTTTCTTAGCTATAGCTGTATCACCATGGCAGGATTAACATGTTCTTTCACGGCAGAGAATACTGCAATTGCAGACTGTTATGTCTGTTCTTTTGGAATATCAAATTCCAGATTAATTCAGATGAGCACATCTGAGAGCGAAGCAGCCCTTGGATCCATCCCACATGGACTGTTTACCAAGAATGCCATTTCCTTGGTTTTGTACTAGTCTGGCAATGGTGCTGGCCTAGGATAAATAAATGTCGAGGGAGAAGATTAAAGGGCTATTAGGAGAAACTGTTTGGAGAGACCAGGAGTGATGCTTGCAAAATAATGAATAGAGAGTTAATGAAGAAAAGATTGATCCATTTAGCTAAGCTATATTGCGACTCTGACCTTCACATTTTTTAAGGTTTTTTTTAAGTACTAGCATTAGCTGCACTGTCAGAAGCAAGGGGTTTCGGTGTCTGTATAAACTGTATGTCTGCTGGAGAAGCTTTCTTTACTTGCTGTGTACATTAAAGAATTCAGTGTCCATTGCAGACAATAGAGAGCCAGCAACTTAAATAGCTTTATGAGGTTTGCATTAAGCCTCAGCATGAGGTTTTAGTCTACGGTACTAATCCTTCATTTTTTGTAGATGTTTAGACCACATTTCAAAAACTTATGAACCATAATGTTAATGATATAGGATAGTGCATTCACAGTAAAATGCTAAAACAACCTCACTAATAATTCTCCATTTCTAACAGACTTGATGAGGGGGGGAAAAAAAAAAAAAGGGGTTAGCACCTTACAGTGCTTCAACTGATTACAGTGCTTAACTGCTAGGTAAAAAAGTAACTATTTGTATTTAATCACATGCATTTGTATTCCTTTCCATGTGTGAGAACAGAATGCAATTCACTTAATGAGCATGGAATTTGAACCCAGAGCTTTTTTAAAAGCTGGAATAGAGGGAATGAAACTCTGCTCAGTGCTACCAATACATGAACGTTAGTCTGTGTTAAATCTGAACTACGTTTTTTGTGGAAAGTAAGTAGCACTAGAAGTCAGTATCTGGGTTCATATTTAAAAGAGTATTCTGGTTTTCACATTAAGTCGGATGTGATCCTGTCTTAAAAATTCCTTCAACCGCTAATAACATCCCCCATACATAGTATATTCACTTTTAAAGATTCCCCACCATGCCCACTGCCAGCCAATGACAAGTGTAAAAACAATTTAGCCAAGATATGCAAAACAGATAGGTCCAGCAACTCCCCAGAATGAGTGGTCTCTGTGAATGTAATCCAGGTGCCCCGTGAACCCCTCCCTCACTGGAAGGATGTGGTGGGGGACACTGACCTGAACTAACATGAGAAGTGATATGGAGAAGCAGTGTGAGTGGTGAGAAAGCTGAAAGGGGTCATGACATCCTCTTCTGTAAGGAAAAGGATCAGAACTGATGCAATCATGCCATGTGTATTGTGGAGAGTAAAAGCAATTTCTAAAAAAAGATTTGGCTTTTTGTGAGTACTTGTGGGATTATTCAGAGAGTGAATACAGGAACTCCTGTACAAGCTCATGCTCAAATCTGTATAGTACAACTCAGGAAAAACTTCTTGCTTTAGAGAAATGGTGCTGAGGAGACGAAAAGTGAGTTTTTTCAGCTAGAGAAAGACCAATCATCATCATTGTTCATAGGTACAATTGAAGGCTGCCTGTTGAAATGCCACTGGAGAGTTGTTTAGTGAGTGGGAACAGGGATAAGTGGTGTCTGCTTCATAATTACTGAGCATAACAGCTGTCTGTTCTGCCCTGAATGAAGATTTTCTTAGCTCAGACTTTGCTATGGAACCAAGTCTACTTTCTTCAGAGGGGACAGGTTAAAATTATGATGGAAAGGTTCTTGTTCCATTATCTCTTGATTTGCAGTCCTTGTTCAGGGGCGGTTCAGGTTGGGTATCAGGAAAAGGTTCTTTATCAGAAAGTGGTCAGGCCCTGGAGCAGGCTCCACTGGGTAGTGGTCATGACGCAGAGCTTGCTGGAGTCCAAGGAGCCTTTGAGACATATGGTCTGATTTTTGGGTGGTCTTATGTGGAGCCAGGAATTGGGCTTGATGGTCTGTATGAGTCCCTTCCAACCTGGGATATTATATATCCCATGATACTATGATTCCTATAGTTAGTAGTTTGGGGACTTTAAGATGATTATGAGTTAGAAAATATCCTGACTGAAAAGAGTGTTAAGATTATCTGCCCTTTGTTTTTAATTTGCAAATCACTTACTGCTTTACCCTATATTCTTCTGTGTGCTTCTGCCCTAAATAATTTTTGCAACTGAAATAAAACTTCAAAAAGCCTACAAACATTTTATCTCTATTTACACAATACATCTTGCTGTCACCTACTGCAAGGAATGATAAATCCTTTCTAGGATAGTCTATGACATTGAAAATATTACATTAAAACAAAACTTCTTGTCTGTGCTTTTTGAATTGATGAAAATGCTGAATCATTTAAAAACAAGTGCAGATCAACTGAAATAGCTATCACTGAGATAAGAAACAATGCATATCAAGCCAGGAATCACATTTCTGTCAAAAGTCAGCCCGGTAATGTCTTCAAGATTTTTGAGAACTGAAAATTATTTTCATTCAGTTATATCTGTGACAAGTGAATGCATAACGCTGTAACTGGAAGAACTGTTAAAAAGAGAAAAGGAACCAGAGGATGTATAAAGCAGACGAGGGTACATTCAATCTGCTGTAAGAAAGTTCATTTGGACAGGGATATTTTTTTATGTACCCTACCAATATCTCTGCATACATTTTTGCTCCAAGATAGCATAAAACTGGGTTATCCATGTTTCTTAGGTCTAGTTTTGTCTGGTCTTTGTTTCAGCAAGCTGCATCTATCTATATGCATTTGATCTCCAACTTCTGTGCTCCCTGAGCTACCACAGAATTCTGTAACTGTCAGATATAATCTTAATAAATGTTGGTGGTTGTTGTTTTTTTTTTTTGTTTGTTTTTTCCATAAGATGGTTGGAATAAAGTATGAGCCATTAGCAGTGTTGTGTTTGTTGTGGAGAGTGTATATTCCATGTCTTCAGGATTGGCATGGGATGTGGGAATACCTAACTGTGCAAACTGGAGCAGTAATGGAGTGCAATATGGAAGGAACCAAGCTTTTCTGCAGCCTTCTCTATGCTGCCTCTTAGGAGTGGTTTTCTGCATTAGACCATTGCCAAACCCAAGCTATAGTGTTATTTTAGAGAGCTAGTTGAAGAAAGTCTAAAACAGAGCTAGAGAATACACTACATACACTACAAGGATACAGTACTCAGTTTTCTTTCCTAAGTCTCTTTTATTCAGTAGTGCAAAGGTATACTCTGAATATCTTGTGCTAGACAGTCAATGGAGTGCCAATAATACAGAAGTTGGAAGTCTCACCGTAATGCAAATTATCAAAGCTTAAGAAAGAATTGTGAGTTTGAGTTGATAAAGAGTTGCTCAGGAAATATCTGAAACGACTGGAAAGCCTACGTTGTGTCAAGATACAAGTATCGTACTCTGGTCAGAACAGTGTTCGTTTTTGTGTGTGTGCTTTTTTCAATTACATCAGAGTAACAGGTCTCCTAAGAAGTTCTTTTTGACTCAAGCTGAGGAGAAGTGCTGCACAAGAATGAAACTACTAGACATGACTTCTCTTTCTTCCAACTACTTTTGTTTATATATTACTAAATCCAGACAATCAAACTACAACCTCTTAGCTTTTCTTTCTGTCTCATAGGGGGATAGCTCCTATGTAAAGGATCGTTGGTGTGTGTTTGATGGATTCATGGTCTTTTGTCTTTGGGTATCCCTGGTTTTACAGGTAATT
>PPHD01026885.1:0-11324 GCA_002909625.1 Bambusicola thoracicus
TGGTCAGATGTAGCACTGCCACGAGGAAAAATTAATACCCTTTTTAGGAATCTGCAGTTTATAAATTTATCTTTCTTAAGTTAGATACTACTGTCTAGTGTATACATTTGTACTATGATAGATTATTAAAAGATATAAGTACAAAGTAATAATAAAGTATTATTTATCATAGACTTACTGTTATGAATAGAATCGATTAGTATAATTTACCATCTTTGCTATAAACTGAATGTTAACTTTCACATTACTATATCATCATTCAGAACCAAAGTCCAAGATGACATATCAAGCCCAAAGAAACAGGTACTCAACATAGAAGAGGTCCTCAGACCTTCAGGGGGGATGGAAGGAATCCCTTGCTAAGGAAAGCTATCGACTTTGCCCTCTTGCTAGCATCCTGCTCCTTGGTCATTGCCCTCATTAACTTCCTGCTGCTCTCCATTAGAAGGGAAAACATATAAGTAGAAAACATGTAAATTTTCAAGATTTGCCCATTAATTTTTTTTAATTTTCCATGTATTTGTTCATGGTTATCCAAATAAATAAGCAAATGTTGCCACTTAGCAAAGTATATTCACCAAAAACCACACAATTAAGAATGTACCTGTCCAATACTATGAACAGCAAAGTTTTAACATCTGAGATTAAGTATATTGGGAAATAAGGTGGAAACATGCACACAAAAACTATTAGATTGCATCAAGCATTCCTTATGAGCAGATGCTTTGTTGCATCTCTGTTCAAAAAATCTATTCAAAATCCAATTGCAGAGTCACCAGTTGGACAAGTTGTCGCATACGGAAAACAGTTATTCCATAACACTCTCCCAAGGTCCCAATCAAGGTGCACAAACACAGTTTTCTAATATTCCATCAGCAAAAAACTTCCTACAGCAAAAATCCATTCTGTGTCTACATACCTAATCGTTTCCTATGTATGCACACTCTTCCTGAAAAGAAATCTAATGACAGAAGGCAGATTTTTAAACTAGGCAATAGTTTCCTTCTGTAACTCTGCAACTGAAGGAATAGTGCCTCTGCAGAGGCTTTTTATGGCTGCATAGATTAATTTGGCAAGGTCTGTAAAAATGATGTAAAAATGGATGTCAGAACTTCAGAAGACACCAACATATTTATCTGTGCTTTTGCAAAACACGACACGAATGCTGAACAGTGCAAGAATTTAATGTGATATTAGTTTAACCTATCACTGCTCCAATCAATCAATAAAATTGGAATAATTTATTCTCCTGTGACTGAATGCTGAATTTAGCAGTTTTTCCAGATACAGAGCCAGATGAGACCCAAGATTTAATTTCATTAGGAGTCCTTTCTGCTGTGCTCCTCTAAAAGGAAATCTGACTTTTCCATGAACAAATGCAGCCATTAAAACAGCTTTGTAGTTTTAGAGCCAAATTGCATGTCATAATCAGGTTAATAATAAATAAATCATATGCACTTCATCTCAATGCCATTAAAAATAATAAATACAAAAGAAAAAGTATTCAAAGCATTAGTGTTAAAAAGTTAAGGAAAATGTCACATTGGCACCTGAATGAACCCTACTATCCAACCTGTTCTAAGTTGCCATTGGCATGAAGCATCATGAGGATCAGCTGCAGTTTGGATCAGGCCAAATAAAGGAATTTCTATGCCACCACTTTCCGAGTGGAAGGCTTCCCTCTAAAATAAGATGTTGACTGTCACTTGGCATAGCAGGGAGACAAAACTGTCAAAGCCTCCTATGCTCATCTTTTCCCTTTGTTACTTCAAAATCCATGCTTTGCACTGTTAAGGCTTTAAATTCTCTCTCTTGTAGGGAAAAGCGTGTCTTACAAGAATAAAACATTATTCAGTTTAATTCACTCGTCAGGAGAATGGTTCCTCTGAAAATGCTAAGTGCTGTTCCCAAGGTGTCATGCACTGCATGTAAAACATTCTAAGGGTTCAACACCCAAATTCTTCAAGATGTTTAGCTAGGTGCCCGGTTTCATTAAGGTCAAAAGGAGATGGGAGCCTGAATTTCTCTATGACCCAGGCCTAAGAACATTCTTAATGCATACTGCATTGTGTTTAATCACCATCAGCATTCCTCCGGGAGAAATTTTACACTTTTCACATCATCAACATACATAATTCTAATAGAGCCTACAAAATACAATAAATGGGAGGTCTTGTGCACCCTATGGATGGCGTTTCAGCATCCAGGGAATCGAGCATAATAAAGGCTACAGGTTTGAGGTGGACCCTGCAGCTAGCTGCTTTTACTGGGAAGAGAGCATCTCTGAAAGCTGCCAAGTGGCAGCTGCAGAGCCTTACGGCCCCTACAAACCTCAGAGGAGTGACTGGAATAAGCAAAACCACTGTTTTTAGGCTTTGCTTTGGAAAGCTGCGCCTGTCTTTTGCCCTCACTTTCTGCCAGGCATAGCTGCAGAGCTAATGATTTCCATGTAAGTGTGAGCTGACCCCTCTACTGCCATTCATCTTGTACCAGCCACACATTTGATGCTCAACACAACTAATTACAGGTGGCTTTGTACTGCCCTAGGGAGCTCTCAAGCCAGTTTTAAATATAATCTGTGGCTAGAGAAGTACAAGATTCAGAACTATTTATCTGTGCATATAGGAAGCCAACAACATTCCTGTGCTGTGCCTGTATCTCCAAGGATCACAAACTGTGATGGCCTGAGTTCATCACCACCATCCTGAAAGTCAGGTGCCTGCAGAGAGGGAAAATTAGTAGTTACCATGCAGCTTTCAAAAGGCAACCATAGGTATCATATAGAGAAATAATCATAAATACATACAACAGGAAACATTGCAACACAGAACCACAAACTTCTAAATCTCAACAGCAGTTCATGCTTTCAGAATACAGCTGCTTGGCCTCCTCAGCTACCACTGTCACAAAGCTGTACCTTGAGCACACGCTGAGGTCATTCTCTCAGCCCAGCCCATCGATGAGTCCTTAACACCTGTATTTATAGCCTCGTCCTCCTTCTCCATCTGCACTAAGCCCTAGGGAAGTCCTGGAATAAACCTAAGAAACATTTCTTTTGCAAGCTAAAAAATGCTAACTCAGGAACTAGAACACATTATTACAGAGGTCTCTACGCTTTCTGGGAGTTACATTTGAATTATGCATAGTTGTATTCCTCACCCTCAGCAAAATCCACGGCTGCTGCTGCTGCCCTTAAAGCCACACCATTGCTCCTAGCAGAGGGACAAATTCCAATACAGTGCAATGCCTCACCTGAAGAGACTAAAGGAGCAGGAAGTCTGTTTTAATACAAACTCCTATTTTCAGTGAAAAAAGAAACATTAAAAAGAACTTCAGTTTATTCTGGAACAGTCTCTGTTTATACAGTACCATGAACTACTTCCATTGCCAGGTTACCTTTCAGTCTAGTGGGAATCAAGTCACTGGATATATGAACTTCTGGGTATGTGGAAAGACTCATTAGAAGACAGAGAAAATTCACAGTATTGATTAAATAGTCCAGACCACAAGGTAGGCCTTAATAGAACACCCTTCACAGACAAAAACAACTCGCATGGAAGCAATACAAACAGCTTGAAGCTTTTATTATCTCATTCCAGTTCCCCAGGGTCTTAATGGTGAAAGTGATATCAAGCAGATCATAATCTAGGTGTGCTGCTTCCTGAACTTTCTGGTTCTTTTTGTTAAGCAATTCGTGAAACAGTAAGACACAAAAATAATGCCTTTTCTAACACTGCAGCAGAGGCATATTTCCTCACTCCCACTCAGCACCATTATAAAGTAGCATATGGTTGAGAGGTAAATGACTTTGAACCTGCCACTTAAGGACTCCTGCCCTAAGCAGGAGATGATACATGCCTAAGAGCAACCTGACACAGGAGTGGAAGAGCATTACCTGAACAGAATCATCACTGTCACCTCATCCCCATCTGCTTGTTAACTCTCATTAGGGCTGACTTTTAGCAGGTTCTGAGGTTATATGCTTACATTAATCCAGATAATTTGTATTTTCACAAGGTGGCACACAGAGCAGTTCGTATTTCATCACACTTATGCCATTTCAGCACTTAGATCTCTCCAACTTCTACGCCGTTGTGGTTGCAGCTTGTAAACCAGAGAGAAGATTCTGCCCCCTCAGCAGAAACTGCAGAACCTAAATCAAACAGCACAAGTCAAACACACTACCAAATCTTATTTCTCTACCCTGGCAAGAGCTGAATAACCCAGGCAGTACATTACCAGCTACCTAGGTCTAAAAGGCTGTACCAGCTGCCAGCACTTCTTGACCTGTTGCTTCATGGCTTGCCAGAAGAGGAGAGAAACAGTACGATACATCTGATTTACTATCACACAGGGTCCAAATGTTTGCTGATTGCACAAGTTATAAATTTTCTCTCTGTTTTTAATACATTAGCTGTTAGGTTGAATTATCCTCAGTGAGATAAATTCTGCATAAATAGAGAATTTGCGATTATAAATGGTCTTAAATAGACCACTTTGCACTGGAATACAAAGTTGATATCAGGAGTTTCACAAAAACAATCTTATTTGCTCAACATCCATCATCCTAACAATGGAACAGGTTGTCCAGTCATGTTGTGGACGCCTCTTCTCCGGAAGCATTCAAAGTCAAGGGATTGTCAGCAACCGCGTCTAGTTGGAGGCATCCCTGTCTACAGCAGGGGAGTTGGAATTAGGTTGGAATTCCAACCCAAACCCCTGTGTGATTCTATGATTCTAAGAGCTGGATGCCTACAGCACAAGCATTCATCCTGCTTTTCCTGCTGAACTCTCGATGAACAATATAACCTCTGATGTTTTGGCTTACAAAAGAAGGAAGAATGTCCCAGTACTGAGACCAGAGCTACAGAAAGATTGCAGGGAACTAAATCTTTAATGGCAAGTACAGCATTCCTAACTCTCTAGATGGAGAAGATTGAAGAGAACCAGACAGAAAAGGAAAGCCGTGTAAGGCTGCAAGTCACCTGATCTGCAAAGCCAGCACTGCTTTGAGCAGCTGACTGGACCAGACAGTTCCAAAGGTTCTTTCAGATCTGAAATCTCAATAGTAGACCGATGAACTCTTGTGACTGACAGAACATGGTCAGGAATACAGAGGCCTGTATTAAAATATCTTATGTCACTGCCTCAGAATGTTAAATTATGTTAACATCAGTACATGTGTATATCAATACAAAGTGGTGCATCATCCATAACTCCTGTTACTTGAGCTAGTTTGTCAAATTAAATTCATGGAAGCCTTTTCAGGCAAAATCGCCACAGAAAGTGCCTGTCATTGGGGTGACATAGCAGCTGCCAACTCCCTGAGAGGACAGTGGTCCTGTCCTATTTCACAATGGTACAAGAAGTCATCTGACATGTCAACACAGACTGAAATCAAAGGTGATTATTCCATTCAGAATAGAGATATAATTTCTGGCTGAAGAACACTAGATTTCCTCATTAAGTTTTCATAGCCATGTGCTTCCATGGATTCTGGAGCTCTTTGTTGTTCCAGCCTTTGTCTCACTTAGTTTCAAGGTGTGAGTATTACTTTAAAAGTCTAGCAATACTAATATAAGGGGTTGCTGAACTTCACAAGATAGAAATGAAAAGTAGAGGATAGTTCCTTATCAGGATGCTATTGAGGCCGCAGTATTCCTCAAATCCACAGGTGACAGAAATGGCTTAACACTCTACAAAAATTCAATGAAAGCAAAAATTCAGCTGCGTCTGAGATGGGTTCCACAAGACAAAGCAAAAAAAAAAAAATTCTTAGCTGAGAACACCACGTGGAACAAAGTACTAGTCTGAGATCTGCAAAGACAGCTGATAAGCATGGAATATGCTGTATCTACAGAAAACAATCCTTTTCAAAAAACATCTGTTTTTTAAAACTTTTCCTACAAACTCAGAGGCACAAAAATACAGACACAGATCAAAGCAGACAAAAACCTGATGCACTTGTGATGCTTTCCTGCAGGACTTTACCCACATGAGCGAGCAAGGTTTCAGTGACAGATCCTTGCACTCAGCCTCACCCCTTCCAGCTCAGCACGTTGAGCTGTTTTGGTCCAGTGAACCTGGGCAGCACAGCAGTTGGCCAAAGGCTGTTCCTTGGATGGCTGTGCATTGAAAATAAGCATCTGAAAACAGAAATCTGCAGTTGCTGCTTTTACTCTCCCTTCCAGGGAGCACTGAGAGCTGTGGTAGACAGCAAGAAGCAAGTATTACTCCTGATGAACTGTAAAGATTTTCGGGGCACTGAACAAAGTTTCTAGCAAAAAGCCACAGAAGAACAGTGCTGTTATCTGCATTAAGGAGAGTTACTGGTAGAGAAAAAGGTGGTATGAAAATGCTATTTTTAAACCAGTTGAAATGTGGACTGGATCAAGCACACAGTAGATTTGACTTGGAACAGTATCATCGCCTAAGATCGTTGCGTCCTACCCAGCGTGGTAAGGACAAAATTACTGGTAGCAACATAACATCGTTTTTAATTGACCCAAAAAGCAAGCTGTCAGGGTATTTTCAATCTGCCAAGCAGGTTTTAGGTGTGTGGGAGGACACCTAGGGACGTACAAAGAAAATATCTATTATAGTGGAAAATTGAGTGAAAATAATCAAACAGAGAAGAAAGTCAGGAAAAGTCTCCAGCATATTCTGATAATTTAAGGGCTGTACTCCCAAGACCATTTCATGGTGTCTATGATCAATTCTCAGATTATCTACACATTAAAAAACTTCCACGACTGAGCCATACCCCACTCAAAGTTACTCAAACCAAGACCCTTCAACAATTAGTTTCTCTGCCTTCAGCTACGAACCTTAGAGTGGTTATAGGGAGGCGAAGTGCACTCCAGTACAGAAAGGTCTAAAATTAAACCACTTTCTGCATAGACATATTTTAGGAACTGGCATTACTCTTTGATGTCAGTGGGATTTGATAGCATTACAGAAGTTTGCGAGCATGAAATGTTCCAATACATTTTCACAGAATGATAGGGGTCAACCTTTCTGTTCACTTAGCCTTTTCTTATTAAAAGGTCTGGATGAATGCATCAACAATTGTATCCTCATCCATTGTTCCAATATTTCTACCAGCAGGTGAAGGCAGAGGTTTTGCATGCTACTCAGAGATAAGAAATTGTGCTTTCCTTTTCGTCATGAACCAAGCTTATGCCATATCCAGGAAAAACCTATACGGACACGTTTGAAGTTCATTCACATTCTGGAAAGAGGCCAAATATTACATAGTCTTACTTTAAAAGCTAGATCAGTTCCTTGATCTGATTCGCGGCACAGCCGTACAAACATTGTGCTGACACAACAGATGTCTGGGGGAAGGTGAGGAAACAGGCATGCTTTATGTCATATTGCTATCGAATACAACCCACTGTGAAGCCATAGCCCCTGAGTACAGACAGTATACAAATACATCCAAGATGAGGTCATCTGAAAAGAAAAATTTACAACACCCTACAGACACAAAGAAGCAAATCACAAGTTCGCTAATATCTCGTATTTTCTGTACTCTTTTTTGTTCAACAGTAGGAGCCTGACAACAGTTAAGATGATTCCAAATATTCACTTACATGAAAAAAAAGCTACACATCACACACACACACAAGTGGCATCCAAATGCTGTATTATCATTATAACAAAAAGAAGCAGCACTGCTCTAGGCACAATACCAAAAAACTGTCAACACTGCATGTCAGAAGTGATAGAATTACTAATCTATTATCTAACTCTGATACTAAGCAGGGTTACTTCCAGTCTCAGATTGGACCAAAGAATGTGCTATTTTTGTAAAAGGCAAGTCTATCTGAAGCCCAGAAAAGGCCACTGCTACTTAGCAGGCTTTCTCTGGCACAGATAGTCCTGCCTTGAATTTATTCCTACTGGGACTACAGCACATACTTTGGAAGGAGACCAACCTAGATTTTCACATTTTTAGCCAAAGAATATCCAACTCAGTCCATCCACAACATTAGTAAAATCTGCCATTAATTAATCACTCCTCAGAGTTAAAACCTGTCCATCTTTTGTGAATTTAAGTTCCTTTCCTTCAAAACCGTTGTTGCTCAGCTGAAAAGAAATGTTTGTTGTCCATTTAATTACTTACTCTGGTTGAGATGCCAGTTCATTTTATCTTGGCAGAGAAATTCATAGCTTTGAATTCTTGCTCAATCAGTGTCTCCCATGGATCTTGCAGGAGAAAAAGAAGTTGGTGTATTTTGTCCCCTACAGATTTCCTTACAATCACCAGAACTGGACAGTTAATTTCTGTAGCAGTTCAGTTATTCTTGGGCCAAAACAGCCTCAATACTCTTTATCTGATCATCTCCACTAGTAAAAAGATTGCATTCGCTCTTTCACTCTTAGCATTGAACTATCTGGGAGTCAGTCAACAAATATGAACCTTCTTACAAGTCAAAGTCACCACTATGGACACACACCCATAGTCATACCTCCACTAAACACAGCATTCCATTTGAATTTCCATGTTTATTGGAGGTCTGTAGGATGCCAGTGTTGTTAGCCACCTGAACGTGTGACTTTCAGACACTCTTTTTTCAAAAACTCACCAAGCTTAACCAAATTAAAGGTCTTGAAGAAAAATATTTAATCACTTCTCACATTTTTAATCACATTACAAATTGATATTAGCTTATTTTTCATTTCAATTGATGTTAACTACATTACTCCTAACTTTCTATTCATCAAGTCATACGCCAGTGGTTAAACTATTTTATCTGACATAGAGATGTGGCAAGAAATACCCAGGCCCTCGTTTGCTCTCTTTGATACTTCAGTGTTCCATATCTCATTTAAAAATAATTATAGCAACAACAAAATCCCTCAGCTTTAACACTATAGAAAACTCCTTGCCCAGTTCTTCAGTGTCATGTATGTGGAACTACGGATTTTTTAATGTCATTTCAGTAATTGCCACATAGCTTATGAATTGTTGTTAAAAACTGTTTCAACAACTTTAAATGACTGTCATTAAATGAAAGACTGTACATGACTACTTTACAAAATTTGAGCAAAAATATCTTCTGAATACTGCTGCCATTTCTCATCAAATCTTTGTGTCCCAAGGTTCATGTAGAGTGTCCCTAAAATACTACAGCCCTACTGATAACCTAATTATTTTTATTATACTGAAAGTGCTTTATAAAGGAGATGCATTTATATCAGTCTTCTGTGCAATCATTCAAGATGTAAGGCTAAGTACAACATGTAATCAGCTGAAATACAAATGTCTGTGGATAAAAGCTATAGAAAAGCATTTATCTTTTTTGCTGTCAACATGCCAAAGGGTGCCAGAGCATCTCAGGAAATGGTTTAGCTGCACATTCCTTCTCTGGATTGTCCCAGCATCAAAACACTTTGCTGACATAATCCATTCCCCCAAAGCTGTATATATTAATAAATATATCATTAATCAACTACTGCTTAAAGCTGCTCCTTACTGATATAGCCAGACTGCTGACTAGAAGAGAGAGAAAACACTCTGGAGGTGAACAAAGAAACAAAACCCGCTTATCCAGTCCACCTACAATGGAAAATTAAATTAGAAATAATAATAATCCAGAGGTATCAGCTCAAGCAGAAGGTTCGGTACAGATGACATGCTCTTTAATCTAAACTATCAAGTGTTGTACATTTAATTTCACTTCTGGAATGCTTAAAGGCACTAACTGAGATGTAATATAGATTCATCTCTGAGCAGCAAAGCTCACCAAGAGATCTCTTATATTCAGAAGTGATTGTCAGTATCCAATTGCTGCCTTGCAAGAAAAAACTTAGAAGGATTTTCACCAATAAAGCTAAATGTTCCCTATGTACACTATCAACACTCTTGTTACTAGGTCTTATCTCCCATGTAAGCTATGTGACTGTAGGACAAGAATCCTGTACTCTGGGGAGTATTGCACAGTATTCTTGGCATGTCACATGGCAAGGCATTTCCATTGCTCTGTTTGCTTCATGTGCTAGTTACATATAATTGGACCTTTATCAGATTTGGACAGTGACAGCATTTTTCAGTTATCAATCTTCATATTCTCCTTTAATTATGTTGCACCTTCAAGCACAAAATCCAGTATTTACACTGTGTTTTTTTATCCTCTATCAATAATTTCCAGATTGTACTGACTGACTACAGCTTCTGCTTTAAAATTATCATCTATTGCATGCAAAATAGATGCAAATTACAAGTAGCCACTAAGGGAAAAAGCATCTCTTGAAAACTGTGTGTTGATTCCTAGTGAAAAATGACTAAAAATATTCCACATCTCCTCCTTAACTGCAGCAATTGTAGAAGTCAAAATAAGCTACTAATGGCAAGGGGAAAAGACATGAGTCCCTAACTGGAAGATCTAATCAAGGAGGGGCTGAAAAGTTTTGGGTGTAGTCTTATTCATCCGACACATCTCTTTGCAGTATGGCATTACTGCAGGCAGACATGCCCAAAGAATAATTGAGTTTGTGATAAATAAGGGATGCTGAAAGCATCTTGTACAGAGAGTAGGAAGCTCTTTTCCAATCCAATAAAAAACTTGATGTGAAAAAAAATCCTAATTGGGATGAAAAAAATAATCTCAACCTAAAGATCAGTGCTTCCAAACAGAAGTGTTGCACTTTCGTGATTTTCACACATTCCATTCTTTATATTTTCATGGAAATCAACTCATAGTTATAAAAGCTATTTAAACTGAAAAACAAGTATTATACAGAGGGTCCATGAATGATCTGTCCAGATATGTCTGACATTTCCATAATTGCCTCAGGAAATCTTTACAAACAAAGCACTGTCATTATCATTGCTTACAGCATCTCCACACCAGCTGTGCAGAGCAGCCACTCTGTCATTTTCTGTCCACTTCTCGAAGGATGAAGGTGGGACAGAACTGACATCACCTTCCTTCTTTACCTGGTTTTTCTTGTCTGATTTCAGTCATCGCAAGAGTGATTCCTTCTGGTCTGAACAGAGAATGCTCCTTGTTCTCATACCGTGGTGCACCAGGGACACGAACTCACTGCTGTGATGTTTGGGTTTTTCATTCTAATAAAGAAGATAGGTCAAAGCCCCTTATCTTGAGTCATTTTGGTGCAGCGTACCGCAGTCCTTGTACAGCAGCCTATCAGCCAAGGTCTGCTAATTACACACCTGACATCACAATCAGATTTCTTTTTACCCTCCCTGCTTCAACACCTCACAGAATCAAATGGATAAAAGAAGAGTAACAGGACAAAGTAATGGCACCCCAGCTTATCTTCACCGCAGGCAGGGCGCAGGACAACAGCAGGAC
>PPHD01026886.1:0-11324 GCA_002909625.1 Bambusicola thoracicus
TCAGCACAGCCCTAGTCTTAGACCCTGTGTGCTGCCACAACCAGTCTGGTTCTTACTTCAGTCATGACTTGAATCTAGCTGCAGTTGCAACTTATTTCCTCTTTGAAGTATCTGACATCTGTCACAAAGAGACATTTGTAAAACAACATTAATATTGTTTACATTTTAGGATAGACAAGAAACCATGCAAAGCATTGTGGACTCTAACTGAAACTGTTACAGCTGTAAACACTTCCCCTGCCTAGATGGGAACTTGCTTTTTTGAGCGTAGGTCAGGCTTTTACCATCATTTAAGGAGGCTTAGCATGCACCTTGGACTGAGAGAAAACAAGTTCTGGCTGATACAGGCAGATTTTGCCCTGATAAAGAGGTGTAGCTATCCAAAAATATCACAGCCCCGGAAAATAAACAGGGCATTTGGTGTCTCCCTGATGCAGGAGTGATACAGTGGCTGAACAGTGACACTGAGTGGCCAGGAGAGAAGTAACACTCTGATTTCTTTTGTCGTTTTAATTCATATCTTTTCAGTGTAACACAATTCAAATACTGATTCTGTAGCAAAGAAAAGTTACTTTATTAGTGAAGACACAACATACCCCATAACTGAGAAAAAATAATGTGGCAATAAAAAGAAAAATGCTGGAAAAAAAAAGCTTTCTCAGTTTCTCAGTGCAGAGTTTCTGAAGGGAAGTGTCTCATCATAAGAAGAAAGATTCTGTGTAGCAGCTAGCTTCACTTTTTCATTGACTCAATGACTATTTCTTGTTGTGGTTATCTGCATTATAAATGAGGTGCAGTATTTGAACATAGAGCACAGAAGGAGGCCTCACGTTGATATCAGTGGGAATGGAGTGATACATTCACCTGCGAGGCCCAGCGTCATTGAGCAGTTTCTGAATTTGCAGTTGGCTTTTTAGTCTGTTTCTAACCTTCCTTTATGTTCCGGTCTTTTTCTAGCTCAATGTCATCCCACCATCTGCAAGAGCAACTGTGAACTTCCGGATCCACTCTGCAGAGAAGGCCACAGAGGTATTCCTGCCTGCACGATTATTCATTTTTTTTCCCCTCTCATCTTGGATAACTCTTTCTACCTTTGAAACAGATAACTAATGGTTGCTCTGCTGACTGGAAGCTTCCTTCTGTTTTAATAGTTTTCCATGCTCTCATGCATTTTGCCTTCCAGGCTTTTGAGTGTATTCTACTCAAGAACCATACATAACACAGCTCAGACGTGGGACATGGCAATGCAGTGCCTTGGTGTATAGGCACCTGGGTGTCCTCCCGACTCTTCTCCATTCCTCCACAGCAAAGTGACGTTCTGCCATCTGAAATTAACTTAGCCCTTGTGGCAGTAGCTGTAAGAACACCTTTTTCATCTCTCCTCATGTTCAAACAGTTGCATGGGAAGGTTTGGGAGCTGCTCCTTAATGGAGGCTGTCAGAAATGCAGCTCACCTCCTGTCCTTTCTCCTCTGAGATGAAGTGCAAAGTGCATTGTTTGCCTGCTCCTCACTTAGCCTCAGTACTGCACAACATGTGGGTATGTTTGCTTCAGCAGGGCTCTGTTCTGGGTATTGTTTTTAGGAGTACAGTGCAAGTGAGCAAAATTGATTTGCTTGTGAGTGGAATAGTTTATTCAGAACAACCTTCTTAGAAATGCTGTATGGATTCCAAGTATTTTCTGAATATGGAACAGATCAAGAGGCAGACTAAACTTGGAATTGTGTCTTGAAATTACACTGTGCAGATTTCAGAAGTTTCCTTGTGCCAAAGAGCATATGTGCATTATATGTGAGTGTGGAATAGAATGAAGCTTAGGACTTGTGGGAATGTGTGAGTCTTGCACACTCCAGGCTGGACATGCCTGCCCAGCCAAGGACAGCTGTGACACATTATCAAAAAGTAGTATCTTCCCTTCCAAAGCCTCTGGAAGTTTGCATTTTCTGGAAGCTTGTCCTGGATGAAAGTAGTAAGGAGATTGGCAACAAGCTGTCAGAGCTGAAGTAGAGGAGCACCTTGAGGCAGTGATGTGCATCTGATTACATTGAGACAAAAATGTTAGCTTAAGTGTCAGCTATCCACCCAGTAAAGAAAGAGAGGCTGCCACACCGTTTCGGTCCTAATTCTGCATCTGTATTTGGAGCAAAAGTTAGCAGTGCGTAGAGAAACATCTTCTGCAAAGTAGAACGTATATCAACGTCTAGAAGAGATGCTCTCTCATTTCTTTCTTCTCTTTATTATTATTATTATTAATCTCTGTGACTTACCCGTAGGTGCTAGAAACAGTTAGAAACACAGTTGCTGATGACAGAGTGAAGATTGATGTCGTAGAGGCCTTTGACCCCCTTCCCATCAGCCCATGGGATGACCAGACCTTTGGAGTCCATGTTTTTCAAAGAACCATTCTGGATACTTTCCCAGATGTTGACAGTGTAGTCCCAGGTAACAGCAAGCACATGACAATTGTTTCCTCTTCAGCTTCCGCCCTGCTTTTCTCTCCCCCACCTCCCAGTATTGCCTTGTTTCCATTTTCTGTGTTTTTCCCCACCCCAGCTGTTAACTACTGGAAACAGCTGTTTTTTCCTCTTTCATTCAGTTCCCTCTTTATGTTTTCAAGTTTTATGTTAGTTTTTAGTGGTGGAAGTAAAAAAGCAAACAGGAAACCGACAGGAACAATGAGCCTTGAATTTGACTCTCTGCACATACAAAGGAATCTCTTCAGGGAAGAAAGGAATTGTGAGGGGAAAGTAGGAGGTCTTCTTTCTTTAGCTCTTCTTTTATTGTTTTCAGAGCTGGCAAAGCCATTCCTGCTTTTCTGTATTGTTCCTTATGATCCCAGCCCCTTCCCTTGCTTGCAACTCCTTCCTATTTCTGTACTGTTTGTTGGACTGCAGTTTGAAGCCTGAACTTTGGTGCAGGTTTAGTATCACAGCTGTTCTTAGCATGACTGAATCATATGTTCAGTTCCTCCTCTTCGTGAAGGAGAGAACGTTGTTCTTCCAGGATGTTCCAATGAACTGCTCTCGGTGATTTTTTTGATTTTGATGTAGTTCAATGTCACACAGAACTGTAATCAGATGCCTTTCCTTTCTCCTGGGGAAAAAAGTGTGAGTCACTAAATTGCTGCTGCCATGCACAGTAAACCTGAGGTTTGTTTTCCAGGCACGTGTATTGGAAACACAGACAGCAGGCATTTCACTAACGTCACAAATGCCATTTATCGATTTAACCCAGTGCTCTTGAAGTCAGATGATCTTCCCAGGTACTGTATTCTGTCTGCATGTGGGCAGCTGTTTGGGGTGGGGACTAGAGAAAGAGAGAATTGATATGCATTAGGCTGAAGGAAACCCAGCCTTGTATACCTTGGCATGGCGCTGGTGTTGCTGCACGTTCTGGAAGGCCACCCATTTCCTGCATATTTGGGTGCTGCACAAATAGGGGATGGTAATTACACTGAGAGTGTGTTAGCCCTTACTCTTCTTTACTCTAAATGTGAGCAAGACCTCGTTCGGGTGTCCCGTGTTGGCAATACAGTGAGGATGACTGGCTCCTTTTTATAGTGCTGCAGTGTGAAAGGTATTGTTCTCATGCTTGGCCTTGTTTAAGAGGTTTGTCCCTATGTTTGGACACTGAATTTGTTTGCACCTTAAAGTTGAAAGTGAGATGTTCTGGGGTAATGCAATAACCAAGAAGTCCAACATACAAGGCATTGTTTCTTTATGTACTGTGCAGTACATTTAACATCTTACTGAGGTGCAGGTGTCACAGGAGTGCTGTAATGCTTTGGTAGCTGTATGGGACAGTGACATAAGGAGGTGGGAAGAGAGTTGGGATAAGTTTTCTTTTCCATGTACACCATGAGTTTAGTTGTGCTGTGAGCCTTAGGATCAGTAAATTATTTCAGTCAGATTGAGCAACAGGCACTGCAGTATTTTTGGCATCTATTGCTGTATTTTTGTGCTGAGCATTGCTTATTGAAGAGGCGAGTAGGTGCTGGGTATGAGCAAGTGGGTCACAAATGCACACTGGAATGAAAAACATTCTTCTCTTTCTACCAGGATCCATGGGTTGAATGAGAGAATCTCGGTTGAGAGTTATGAGAAACAGGTCGAGTTTCTCTTTCAGCTCATTAAGAACTGTGATGTTGACAAGCTTCCGGAGCCTCACGCAAACTCTCATGAGCTGTGAGACAAAAACCCAAGAGGAACAGCTACTGAGGTGGACTGTGGGATGGCAGAGGTCTGGGCCATGAGCGGCTGTTGTGTGTTGCATGTTGACTGATGGCTGGAGTGTGGTTTTATATGCTGTGGTTTACATACAGATGGAAACACTGCTGGTTTGCTGCGCCAGGCAAACATACAGTTTGCTGTTAAGTGATAAGGATAGGGACAAAACACAACCACTCAGATTTCTGTGCTTCCCTGGCCTTACATGCAGCCATTAATCTGACGTTATTAATTTTTTCAGCATTTTCTTCAGTCTTTAAGCCTCTGAAATTGGAAGTCACTTAAAAATCAAAGCTGTAATTTGTAGTCATTCATGCATCGTTAAAAGCAGCTGATCTTCCAATGTGTGCTTTTGACAAAGTTGTCTTTTACAGTTAATTGCTTTTCACAAATGATGTGCCTGTCAGAAGCTCATGTGAGGAGTACGTGATAGGGTGTAGGCTGGATGTCACTGCGTACAGCTGCACTATGAGGCTGTTGCACTGCTGGTGGGGTGGGCTTCTTTCCCAGCTGATCCTTCCTACCAGCATCAGTGGTGCTCTCAGGTGATGCCAGGGTGAACTTGATACTGCTGTTTTCTGACTGAATTGTGATTGTAGCTTAAAATGCTGAGCTTTGGGGGTTTTAGCTATGCTGCTTTAACATAAGTTACTCTGATCTATGCAGTGCTAGAAACTTTTCTTCCTGTCTTTTCTGTGACTCTCTGCTTCTCTCTGGTAAGGCCCAGGGTATGTTGTGATGCTGAGTGTCTGAATAAGGAAACGTGGCTTTAAAGAGGTAAACTAAACCGGTACTGACTGATCATCCCATTTCTTTTTTCACTGAATCCGTTTCTATAGCGCTCCTCTTTTGTTCCCCAGAGGACTTCTTTGTGAAAGATGGTGAAGCTCTCCCATTTCCTCCAGTTCAGAGGGAGCAGAGCCTTCTCTCCACCTTCACGGCCTACTCTACATTTCTCACTTTACCTGCTGCTTCTGTTGGCTCAGCTCTCTGGGAATCCTTATGTGCACAGGCCAATGGCTGTCAGCATTGATATTGGCTGTGTTTTCACTTCTTCTTGCACTAGCACTATCTTTATTGGCACTAAAGGGTTAAGCATTCTTTTTGGCCTCAACAGTCTGTTCAGTTGGAGCTATTTGTTAAAGAATTCAGAACTAGGCATTAGCCAAAGAAAAGACTGTGTGAAGGCTGCTTTCTTGCACTGACACGCAGACTCTGCTATAGGAAGGAGGCAAACCTTCTCCTGTTGCACTGTTGCAGAGATGTGTGTCTCTCTTTCAGAGTGTGAGTGATACACTGGAATTGGATGTTGTTCTGCTCTTAATTGACTGTGTAAAATGTGCTGCGATGTGCAGGAAATACCCAGGAAAGTATCCTGAAAAACAGTGGAACTGTGATTCCTAATACCCATTCACCATTTTCTATTTATTTGCAGTCTGATCTTATCAGTATTGCCAATGGGCTGAACTGTATCAAGCTATTAAATGACTGAAACCAAATCCGTGCTTTTACCTAATAAAGCAACAAATGCAGGTTCTTTTTCATGATTATTATTTAGTTTTATGATGTACCTTTATAATTGCAATCAAATCACTTCCACACCTGATTCTACAGCAGAGCAAGTCAGAAAGTTTCCATCAAAACAATTCCACGTATTTTTCCAGCCTGCTTTAGTCTTTGTACCCTCCTTGGTGTTCTTTTTATGCAAAAATTGGCTAACTCTGTTTATGTGTTACTGGGTAATTCCATAAAGGGTTAGATGGTGTCTCGTGGTCCCTTCCAATCTTAGCTGTTGTGACTCTGCTGTAGGAGCATGTTGCAAGAGTCTTAATGTAGGCCATACTGTTGTGCAGTGGAGATGGTGTGGTGTTAAAGAGGGATTTGTTGCCTGTTCTAATAGCAAATGAGCCCTAAAGACATAAAGCATCCTTTATTCTTCTGTAATTCCCTGTCCCCAAACAAAAATCACTCATCAGTTGTGTTTTGGTGAGGGCTGTTTCTTTAAAAGCAATTCATTTGAAGATTCATTTTGCTGCTGAAGGAGAAGTGAAGAGCAAAACAGTTCTGGGAAGGCACGGTTGTTTTTGGCAGGTAATGTGCAAATGTGTGCCATGGGGTTTTGCTAATGCAGTTCATTGCAGAACCTCATTAAGTGCTTCTCATCATCCAGTGCTAAAATCATGCAGTGCCTCAGTAATGCGCAGATGTTCAGCAGAGCTTTACTGCAAACTGAAGCCACTATACTTGAAGGCCTTATCCATCAGGATGCAGTGGTGGAAAGCACATTTCCCACCTTTCCCCATTTCTTTCCAGTCATTTCTGCTTTTTTCTTTCTCTGTGCAACAGCTTTCCTTTTGTACTCCCAGCTGATGAGCGGCCATGCCGTGCTCATCTGGCCCAATTCTGAAGGGCTGCTCAGTGTTTGGTATCTGCACACCTCTTCTGACAGAACAGCTTTTTCTTCCCTGCCCCTTTTTCTGTCCATATGATGTGCTCTCCAGGAACATCTCTCATCTTGTGTAGTATTTGAAATCTTGGTGTCATCACGTGAATAAAAATGTAAGGATGATGCTTTGGCCTTTTCTTCTAAGATCACATACTTTATATAGCATAAGTAATGACCTGATAATATCAAGCACATCATCACAGATGCAGGTTGATAGCTCTGGCTTTTTGTTTTTGTAGTGAACCACACTGTTCTGGTCATTTAGGGCAATTACCTCTGATTCATCAGAGAAGTAAAAGCCTGATTTTTCCGCTCTGAAGACGGGTAACTTGGTGTTGTATCTAACAGGGTTGTGAATGCTCTTTGCATTAGTGAGATTCCAGCACATTAACGTGTTCCTGTGTTAAAGCCATAGTAACTTCCTTCTTTGCAGGCAAGTTTACAAAGCTGCCATTCTTCTGACAGTGCTTTCTCGAAGCAGCAGGTCTGTTGTCCAACTGTAGCACCCCAGCTGATGGAGGGTCATATGTGCCTGCAGGAGGATGGTGAGAAGGTCATACTCCACACCTGCATTGTCTAAAGAAAACTGTGTTGCTAGCATCCATTTAAAATGACATGGTTTATTTTGAGACCCGAGTGACCATGGAGAGTTCAGACACAGGGCTGAAGAAGAATGCAGGAACAAGGTGTTTACAGAGTTGTTTCCCTCCAGCCTCGCATTTGGTACGTGTTCTTGGCTCCTCTTTGCCATTTTGATTGCTGTTTCATTGGTGAATCCATTTGCTCAAGCAGGTGCTGTGAGAACACAGTGCAGGCTGTGCTATCACCAAGCCCTCGTCTTGTCAGTGCCACAGAGCAAGGTGTTCAGGAGACATTTAAGGTAGATCTGAGGGGCAAATTCTTTTCTCAGAGGGCAGTGAGGCTCTGGAGAAGTATTGGTGCCCCATCCCTGGAGGTGCTATTTGGATGAGCCCTGGGCAGCCTGAGCTGCTGGGGGGCAGCCAGCCCACAGTGAGGAATTTGGGTGTCTTTAAGGTCCTTTCCAACCTAAGCCATTCTATCATTCACTGAGGAGCTTGGAGGATGAACCCAGCATTGGCCTTTGCCACCGCATGCAGTCCTCGGCAGTAGCAGAGTGCTTGCAGGCGCTCTGAAACACTTACAGCCGTGGGTTTGTCATTTTTAGTCCCTAGATTCAGCTCTCACAATGACTGCTTAAAGAAATGACACTGCCTTCACCTCTGAGGTCTCTTTTACAGCACTACCAGTTGCATGCCACCATCTCTCAGTGCTCGTAGCAAAGCCTAGAGGTATTCAGCAGTGCTGCCCTGGGATTTATTGGCTTTAACCAAACGACACAGACAAGGCAAGCAGTGTGTGGTCAGCGTTGCCATGCAGGGGGCTCAGCTCCACTTCCATGGCTGCCAGGGCAGCTGAGATCAAGAGCTCAGCGTGGGGGGGAAGGGAGT
Source organism: Bambusicola thoracicus (assembly GCA_002909625.1). NCBI lineage: Eukaryota > Metazoa > Chordata > Aves > Galliformes > Phasianidae > Bambusicola > Bambusicola thoracicus. Next base: position 8,141 of record PPHD01026886.1, read on the forward strand.
GCCCTGCCCTGCACTGCAGAGATCTTGCTGGCTGATTTCAGAGCTGGGATGGGGGGCCCCAAAGGAAGCTGCACTCAGTTCTCAGCAGGAAGGAAAATGACCGCATGGAAGGGTGGTTAGTGCAGTGGGTGGGAGACAAAGAGTGAATGCGCTTCTGTGTTGGCCTGTGCCTGGGCAGTGGGGTGTGAGGGGCAACGTGCGAGTCCTGAAGCATATCCCAGGAGGCTTTTGGCATATCTTTTCTTTTTTAACTTTAATCCAGCATAATTATGTGGCTTACTGTAGCCATGTGAGCACTTGGATCGTTGAGCGCTGTGCCTAATAGTGCACTACCGAGACAGCCACACGGAGGAGCCTGGCTGCACTTCAGTTACTTCTCGAAGTAATCAGAAAGCTTCTAGCTCATGGCAATAATCTTCTGCTCGGGGGCTGTGCTCACTGCATGGCAGTGCTGAGGTTCTCTGCATGCTCTCTGTCTGGCTAGCGCAGCTCTACCAGCTGATTTTCGTGTTTTCTGTTTGATAAAGGTGATTAGAGAGAGGCAGCAGCAGATTACTGTCGTAGACTGATCCAAAGGCCACAGCAAGGGAGTTGAGCTCTTCTAGAAAGCTTACAAGAGGGAACCTGAAAGGTTGGTGGGTTTTTTTTTTCTATTTTGGCTATACTACAGCCACTACATCTTCTATGTGCATATCCAAACCACGTTTAAACTTTTTAGCTTCCCTACTGATCATACTCTAACTTTGGTACAGGACTGATTTACACAAGCTGTGTAAGTACCTAGGAAGAATAATGTGCCCTGGAGTACTTTTATCCTTCCAAGTACACTTGGGTGCTTAAATCTTGTTACTGCAGTACTGTGTAGTTTTACTTAGACACCAGAATTTAATCCAGCATCACCCTTGGGCTGTTGGGAACTGAAAGGACCTTTATGGAGTGGGGGATAATGGGGAGTCAAGGGGTGATTCTCACTTTTCCATCCCAGCAGCCTTGTGCTGATAGTCCTTTTTTCAACTTAATTTCAGAATAGAAATGGATTTGCAGCTTATATCCAGAGCAAAGCAGCAATGAGAGGCATGTCCTCAGTCCCCACGTGGCAGCTGGCTGTGCTGTCACTGGGTCAGCAGCTGTGACACAGGAACCTCTGCCCTGGAACACGGGAAGCCAGGACCTTCCAGCTCCCCTCTGCCAGGTGCTCTCCCATGGCTGAAAGCCCTCAGGATGTTCCTGGCTGAGGGTGACCTGTGTTTGTTGCAGCGGACGCAGCACATGGGTGACACCTGGGTGCAGTTGAGAGATGTGGTTTAATCCTTGAGAAAAAGGATGGTGATGGTTTTGTTTGTTTCCAGGCTAGTAAAACAAAATACCCTGAGCTGTATTTCTTCTTCCAGATTAGGGTCAGCTTCCAGCGTTGTCTGCCATCATTAACCGTTTGCTCAGGACTGACAACTGCAGGGGTAAGTCATTATCCATAGCCTGCTTAGTCTGAGTTTGGATGTGGGACAGACTGCAGCAAAGCTAGAACAGGGAGCAAAGGGCCTGGACCTCCCAGAACACCGTCAGATTATATGACAGCTTTTTGTTTTGACTGACTTTGACCAAACCCCTTTCTTTTGCTGGACCCTCTTGTGCATGTCCAGAGCTGGACTGTGCTGTGTGAGCGTGGTAGTGCTGAACTCACGTGAGTGCTGTAAAACACATGGGCACCACGTTCCATGATCCAGTGTAGCTCAGTGGTAAATTCTTTCCTATCCAAGCATTTGTTGCCTTTGGTACCTGCTCCCCTGTAATTGGAAAGCCATTTCCTGCCCTTTCATCCTCTGCCTTTCTGATCTCTGCGTGTCAGCGTAGCTGCTGGGGATTTTATCTATTTCTGTTCTCTTGTCTCATGTGGCTTTTGTCTTCACGCTTCCACTTCCTGAGCGTGCAGCTGGCCGGGCTGCTAATCAACAAGGTCACATTTTGGTGCACGTTGTCTTTTTGGGGGTGGGGGAAGAGTGGTTCCTCTGGGCGAGATGTGGATTTTCCAGGTCAGGAAGGAAAGATGAAGGCAGAGCATTGCAGACCAGGTTTGTGTGGACAGAGGAGGATGAAGGCTGGGGCTGGAGGCAGGATTTGGGACTGCCATCCCAGCTGCAGTGTGGAACTGCTGCTTCAGTTTAAATATCACCTCTGAATCCCTCAAGTTTTCTCTGTTTCTTTGCCCATATCCCATCAGGAGCACAATTAGCACAAATATACCACTAATGCTCAGTCGCCTTTGGAATAGGGGGTTCAAGCAGACAGAGCAGCAGCAGATAGGTACAAAATGGAGTGCACTTTGCTGCTGTTAAGGCACTGAAAGCAGCATGCTGATGATCTGCTGCAGCAATTCAGCTTTCTTAGACATCTGCAAAGGTTTTGGGGCTGGGGGGGGGGTGGTTGGAAAACCATAGGGGTTTTATTTGAGCTATCTTCACACTGCTTGACAGAGAAATAGACATATTCTGTATGTACAGCTGGATGTATTTGGCTCTGCCTTTGCTTCCAAAGTTCATAATGTTTCTGTAAACTCCCAATATTCAACCATTAACAGGAGCAGAAAGGAGTTAAGCAGCGCAGCACACATCTTTAGAGAGACCTTAAGCTCAGTGTGTGTCCTGCAGCCTTCACACAGCTGCTTTCCTCTCCTTGATCTAATGAATGAAGTCACCGCACCCGCAGGGCGCAGATCTGAGCTGTGCTTCCCCTCTCACCGTGTCCCAATGCTGGTGGTGCTCCTGAGCCATCCCCAGGGCACGGGGTTGGGCATCGCATCACCTCCGGGCAGCAGCGCGTGGTTGGCTGAGAGGAGAGGGAAAGGAAGGAGAGGAAAGGAAAGGAAAAACAGAGAGGAGAGGGAAAGGAAAGACAAGGCAACTTCTGGTCACAAGTTCCATTTGTGCAAGGAAAAAAAAGGTTGGAAATAAAAGGAAAACATGGGTCAGAAGGGCAGAGCTCTGCTCTGAGCCCGGCAGGAGCAGTTGGAGGTTTTACGCGTGGGTTTGGAGCGGGGCAGTTCGGTGCAGGCGGACGCGGTGATGCTGCAGGCTGTCTCTGCTGAAGCCTGAGCGGCAAAGGGGCGTTCGGGCCCGGTCGGTGCTTCTAGGCCTCCGTCCCAGACGGCGAGGTGCCGTTCTTAATTCACGTGAGCGCTCTAATTACG
>PPHD01026887.1:0-11324 GCA_002909625.1 Bambusicola thoracicus
GAGGTGAGCACTGAGTCAGCTGCAGGGGCACAGGTGAACACAGTTTCACCTGAGTGACCGGAAGGGGTGGAGCCTGGCTGCACCCCACAGAGACCCCATTGAAGGGCTGGATCCCAAGGAGGAAAGATCTCTATCTGGAGATCCTCCCTCTGGGAACCTTTTAGCGAGCCCAGGACACAGGTACAGTCTTTATTTCACTTTTACTTTGTAACAGCATAATCTTCCAATCCAATACCTGTTTGCCATATAGCCATACAACAAAGTCAGATCCAGAGGTAGAATGTAGGTGTGTTGTGAGCAGTGCAGTGTGTGCTGCTATCCCTAGGCTGCTGGTTTTTTACAGCTATGCTTCTTAGTATTAATCATTATTATTCTTTTGTTAGTAGTAGAATAGTAGAAACCGAACCTCTAATGGCATAGGAGTAAATTTAAGATTCTTGCTGAAGATCACACGGTGGCTTCTAACAGTGGAGCTCAGAAGTTTCGTATTTTGCATCATTAATGAATATCACTGGAGGAGGGAGCTCGCTTGCATTTGTTTAGAATCAGTGCTACAAGTTTCTGCAAAACACTGTCAAACGAACACAAAGCTGAATTTACGTTGTTTGGGGGGAAAAAAGACCAATGTTGCCATTTTTACCATTGGCATGTCAGTTGCTTTTTATTGCTTTTTAAATTTGATTTCATTGTAGTGTAGCGAGCTTTTCAATAAACGTAGCGGCTTCGTTTATATAACACCAGAATTATTGTTAATGCCCAGTTTCATACTGCGAATTACGTATGTAATATCGTGTCCGGTGGGATCTTGTATCACAGAATTTGCATAGTTATAGTTCTTGTGACATCGTATCTCAAACAAAGAACCTAGGGACCTGATACAATATCAGTAAAACTGTCTCATAGGTATGATTCAAACAGTTTTATTAGCAACATATGGGGTATGAAGGAGCCACAGAGGGTAGTTTTGAGTGTAAGGGTGCTGGCCTATCTTTTTCAGCGTGTAATTATATCAGTCCTCTTCTATGGCATTATTTGTTGCTGCCCTGGGATTGCTGAAAAATAACTACTAATATGGTGACACAAAGGATCAGAATAAATTATAATTGTTGACTTTACAAGAAATTCATTGGCAAAAAGGCTTACTATCCTAAGCTCCAATGCCGTTTTTGTTTCAGCTTCATAACTAAGCCTCATCTGCAAAACAGTACCTTTTGAAAATCTTTGCATTTTCTGTCCATCTTATTGTTTTGTAGTGGATGCTTTTGTGATCTGAAAGATACAAGGCAGAAACTTGTTCTGGCTGCGTTCTAGCTTTTAATCTGAAGCTAAGAGAGTGCATTCTGTTAATCAATGCTAGGACACTGGGAACTTGTTACCTGAATGCAGCGCATTATGATTACTCATCTTCAGATTCAGGGTTCATCATTGGAAGCTCTCTGGCAAGTTTATTGCTTTTGAGAACTTTAAGTCCTTTTGTGAAGACTGAAGTGCAAAGGCACTCTGTTTTGCTGTTTTGAGAAATAAGTAGAAACACATCATCTAACTTGGCAATCAGAGTGGACAGATAGCAGCTTTTAGGCGCATCAGCATCCTGCTCTTCTGGTCTTTGCATCTCATGCAGCTAGTCCTCTGACTCCAAGCCAGCCTTCCATGCTAATTGTTACATATCCTGTAAGTGTGTTTATTTCAGAGTACTGGAAGTCTTCTGAAGAGTTCCTATATTTAAAAAGTTGTTGCAGTCGATTTAGCCCAGGACAAAATGAAGGTTAATGTGGACTTCTGTCAGTGAAGGCATAAAATCATTGCAACACAATATTTTGATGTAAAAGCTTGGATTATATGGAAACACAGAAGAGATTTTAAGTGTTCTCTTTTAAGTGCAACTTCTCATGGGTTGAAAAAGACCTCTGAGTGTGTTTCCAGTGTGCTTGTAGGCCAGTAACAGTTAAGCAGCAGTTCTGTTGGCGATTTGGTTTTGCTGCTGTATTTTTCAGTTGATACGAATGATAATTATTCACATAGTTCAGCTATCAGAATTCATTAAAAATGAAGCTAGTACAGAAAACTAAGGCTAGGAAACCCTGACCTTGATGAAATAAATGTTTAGCAAAGTAACCTATCTACTCTTGATGATCAGTGGGCATAGGCGATTATGGACTTGTGTCTTTTGCATTTGGCTCAAGCGTGGTCTTTTCTGCAGACATTACTCAGTCTAAAACAGTTTGGAAGTAGACTAGATGAGCTCATACTCTTATTTTTTTTTATTTTTTCCCTTAAACTTTATTCAGGCTTAAGAACATCATTACAGTTGGGAAAATTGCACTCTGTCATCTATCAGTTGGATTGAAGCAGAACAGAGATCACCACTGAGATCCATAAAGGAGATCCCCAACCTACTTTGTGGAAGACACATAAAGCAGCGCAGCCTGGTACTGCCCCCCATTTTGGATGTAGGTAACAGTACTTCTCTAAAATACGATGTGTTTCTTAGTGGGGGAAAAAGTGGAAGTGTGTAATTCTGTGTTGTTCAGACAGAAAACTTGAGGCCTTGGAGCTGAGTGTCTCACCACCAGTAATTCCGTCTAGAGTTCGAGTTGTGGGCAGTGCACTGTCTCCTTGTAGACTGCTGTATCCATGCAGAGTTATCATCAGTCCCAAAGCAAACCCATTAGTTCAGCTCCATCCTGCATCATTGAATTCTGTATCTGCACGTAGCATCTGTTTGAGCAGGCGGAGGAGGATGGAGTGAGGAGTTCAGTGTATGCTGTGTGGGGACTGCCTATCTTCATTGTGCTGGCTGAGTGTTGGCGTGGTGACACTCACAGGCCCTGGAAGTTGCTTTTGTGCTCTGCACAACTGGGGAGAGCTCTTGGTGTTCAGTAGATGCTTTTCCCTCCACTGGCCCCAGAAGTGAGTGTGACGCAGTTCACACCATGCTTCAACGTGTGCTAAGTCTAATAAGGTTACAGGTTTGGGGAATCAAAGGAATTTTTCCTTCAAGGCAAGCTTAGCAACATGCTTGCTGACTTCTCTTTTTATCCTTTCTAATCAAAACCTGGACTCACACGGTTGCTACAAAGGTGGGAAATGTTAAGATTATGAATGTGTCTGCTAACAATTGTAATTCTAGTAGAACAGCTTCATATGACCATGTGCAGGTGACAGGCCTAAGAGACTGATGAGCCTACAACAGAGTAGGAAGAGTAACCAAAAACGTTTACCTTCACCCTTTCAAAAAGAAAATATCAAAATATGTGGTCAAACCAATGGTTTTAAATTAACTGTCCACAGTGAATAGAGGCTGCAGTGATGAAGTTTAGTTGTCCTCACATGGAGATATAATACATTTAGTTGGATCTCCCAAGTCTAAAAGACATGTATGCATTAGAAACAGAATTCTAAGGCAAAGGAACCCCCTCAGTATCTCTAAGGCACTGAAACCAGCTAGGATTGCTTCTCTTAAGGGTGAGTTGGTGCCTCATCTCTATAGCTTCATGGTACATAGGAGTGCCCTAAGCCCATTTGTTTAAGGAAGCAAGCTGCTGTGATCACAGTGTATGTCAGTGCCCTTTCTTCTGCCTTCCCTTTTCTTCTCGAATAACTTCTGAACTAACATGACAGAAAGGTAACAAGCTGGAAGGCTTTAAGTTCCTATGTGTTAAATTAAAATATGTTGTCAAATAATGAAAAAAGACTGTTACAGATTGCAACAGGGGAAGGGCTATGGTGTAAGCTCTTAGAAGGCAGCAGACAATTCAAGTATTTCTTAGGTCATGTTGCTTATATTGACATGCATTTCTTCTTGTGTTCTGACTGATCTGTTGATTCAACACTCCAAGGCATCAGAACTGTGCTGACCCTATGATCTGGTATTGCAGCAGTGTTATTTGTATGTCTCCATGACATGGGGGTTGTTCAAACTTTCTTCAGTAAATTAAAGCAACAAATAACAGGAAAGGAATATTGTAAAGCTATCAGTTGAGTAGTCAAAGGCTTTAGGAAGTTTTAAAATATAGTTTGAGTTGTATAAGGAAAACTATTTTTTTATTATAAGGTTTTGTGGTGTGATTTAATAGTATAGTCATTCAGAACGTAATGTTGGAAAGTCTTGCCTAATTTGGCTGTTTGCATTGGCAACCAGTTACCATGTGAGATAGCAAAGGCAAAGAGCAAAAAGTTGTTGGCAAAGCGGAGCTTTGGAAGGTTCCTTGACAGTGCATTTCACTTCAGGTGTGGCTGAAGGGAGGAAAGCTGTCATACGCTGCTGCATGCTATGCAGTTTGAAAGTGGTCTTTTACCTGCCATCCACAGTGCATGTGGAGGTGTCATGCCCATAGCTGCAATATGTAGAAGCATCTCTTCAAGGCAGACAGTATGCATGAGATGGAGGACAGTAACCGAATACAGGAATCATAACTTAATACAGGAAATAGGAGCATTTGATTATTCATGTGAAATCCAATGTCATGGAGTAATATATATGTATTCATATGCTCATTATGGATTAATTTGATTAATTATTTATTTTATAGATCTGCCATATTGCAAATTTAATTTAATTTTGCTATTGAAGTAAACAGGAAGCTCCAGGTCATTCTTTCCTCATGCAATGCCTATGACCATCCAGATGCCTTCTCAATGGATAGTTCCACCACCAGTCTCTCTCTCATATTTTGTGCTGCCTTGATTCTCTTTACTTCACTTTTTGATCCATTTCTACCTGTAGTGCTTGTGTGCAGCATTGCAAGTTTGCAGACTCTTTGGGACAGTGGTAGCAGGTCCTGTCCTTAGCTGAAAACTGCTTTGTCAGCATCAGTTGGCTTCTCAACAGAGTCCACATTCAGCTGGCATTTCTGCCAATGGAGGCATTCCTGGTTGACCCAGAGCTGATACCAGCTTGTCCTCTATTCTGTGTATCCCCTGCATTTTGAGTGTGCCAGGAGTGGAGTCAACCTGTTAACCATGGTTAATATTACATGAAATACAGGATAGGATTTTCAAAAGCTTTTAACAGTCTTTGATGCTGAACTGCCATCTTCAGAAAGGATGTAGACATTTGGGTACTCAGGTCCAGTTGCAAGTCCATGAAAGTTTAACCTTCTTTCTGTGAGTGCAGCTCTAAGTAACTTAGGTACTATTCTTAAAATACTTCCATCATGCTTAATTTCATATGATGTGAACCAGAGAGGAGGGACCTGCACAGGGATCTTACCGATGTGTGTGCAGAGCACAGCGAGCTGATGGCAGACCTGTGTTTGGGGTGGCTGCGGAGCCGGCTACCTGTGGAGCGTGCAGACAGCCAACACCACTTGCAAAGTTGATAAACTTCCATTTTTTCCCCTCATTTATTTGTACCAGACATATACTGGGTAGGTAAGCACAACTTGCCCATCTGTAACTTGTTTCAAGCTTCAGCATGCAGCTAAGTGGCTCCATAGATGTTAGTGATTTCCATATGTAGGCTTTGCTGTGCATGTGTCATTGTTAGGAGTACAGTAAAATTCAGGGTTCATCTCAGCTCTTGGTTCCTCAGCTGCTGTGCTGTGGCATAAGTCAAGAGTTTGAATGCCCAGGGGTGAGCCCTTCCCATCACACTTGTGGAGCCTTCTGCTGTGCCTTTTGGAGTAGCAGTGGGACGAAACAGGGCTGCGTTGTATTGTTTGGTGTCATTTACTTCTGACTTTGCGCAGTTTACTCATAGAATCACAAGGTTGAAAAGGACCTACAAGATCATCTAGTTCAGCTGTCCTCCCATTACCATTTCTACCTCCGTGTGGTCTCCTGGTCATTTATCCTTTTCAGGAAGGATTTTCAGCTATGTTTTAAATTGAATGCATTTTGGATTTAACAAGGAGGGCCGTTATTAGAAATTAAAGCCTAATGGAAGACGAGCTGATGAAGTAAGAGTTTTTTAAACTATTGGAGGCTTGCAAATAATAAAGCATGATTTAAAAGCAGGAAAACTTCCAAAGCTTTCTGTTGTTCTTTTCAGATGTTATTTGATAGATGCTTGTTTCTTTTTCTGAATTATTAAAATGTAGTTCTTTGCAATCTGTGGAATGTGTCTGAGCACAAGCAAAACGATATCCTGTGTTTAAATGGTGACAGTAATGAGAGCAAACAGTCTTGAATCATGTGATCGCTGCCGTGAAAGTATTTTGGAGACTGCAGCTTAGAGCCCCTTCGAGCACTTCCATCTGCATACCTGTAATTCACATAAGCTTTAAAAAGGACTTTACCACTCACTTGCAAAGCGTATTTCGAAAGCGTGTGTATCAAATGTCACATTGCACTTTGGTTTAGAAGTGGCTGAGGTGTGGGGGGAGATTGCTTTGCCGTTCACAGAGAGGTGTAGTATGGGCTTTTCCCATGCAGAAGAAAAAGCACTTGTAGAATGTGAACCGGTGCTTTATATGTACTCATACATGTTTATACATAGATTGATATGTTCTTTTTCTGTTTTTTCCTGACAACTTGAATTTGAATATTACCTACTGGAAATTTCACACAATTCTGGTAAATAGTTAATAATTATTTCTAGGTGATTTCCGACACATAAGCTCATTAATTCACTGTTTCAGCACGCTTTGTAGCAGAATCTTGTGTTTTTTTTTTTTAAATGAGACAGAATGGAGATAGGCACTCAAGCAGCTGCATAGGTGTTGGCTGGAACCTGCAAGTATGCCATCAGTTTATCAATGCTTGTTAGGACCTTGGCATGGCCAGAATAGGTTTTGCTTGTAAAAGCAAAGAAATTGCTAAATAAATCCTGAAGCACCTAAATGTTTCTGTAATGTTTCATAAATAATATATTTGTATAGCAGGGCAATTCAAAGCATGACTTAGATGAGGCCGTGTTAGAAACAATCTAAAAATCTCCCTTATGATGTGCTTGGAAGTACTCAAAGTGTGGATTTCAGAATGTATCTGTGTGTATAGAGGTATATATATCCATTAGCTTCTTGGGTATGTAACTTCTGGCTTAAGGGACCCTGTCACAGGCAGGGATACAGACTTGAAAGAAGCAATATTCTTGCTAAGATCTGAGTGTGGATTGTTTTGCTCTTCCTCATGAAGCCGCAGCTGAAAATGAAAGCCTTCTGCTTAGAACAGTGCCCTGCTTTCTCAGAGCAGATATCTGGATTTTAGTGGGATCAAAGCACTCACTAGGTGGCTTTCCAGGTGCCACTTACCCAAATCACTGAGTAACTGATCAAAATATTGTTTATTTAATGGATCAGAGTGAAGAATCAGAGTAGTGCCATTCTTAAGGGTGAACATACCCAGCCTCAGCAGAACTCTAAACCCTGCCTAAGCAGGAGCATAACATTCAGAAGCATCCTGGATTGGCAGTGTGATAGCTCTGAAACACTGAACCAGCTTGCTAGGCTGGCTGTTTCATCTCTGCTTAGAATGGAAACTAAAAAGCCTCCCTGCAAGTCGGAGGGAAACCTAAAGAGGAAATACTGACCTAAAATATGCTTTTATCTTCTGTACTGGAAGAAGTTAAAGTCTTTTTAGAAACTTCTCATGCAGAAAAGCTGCCTTTTGTATCGTGTTATAATTTTTTAGGCAATTTAATTGCAGTCCTAGAGTGTGCAAGTAACTACAATTCTGAAAGCATCTGACAAAAGCTAAGTATGTGTTCTGTGGTCAGCAAAAGGTTACTGGTTGGTGTTGCATGTTTTTTATTCTGTGAGATGGTTGGTGGCTAAAGTTGTGTATTTCTATATCTTTTGTGGCACTAATGAATATGAACTTATTATCATAAATCTTAACTGCCCAAGTTGCTGAGCTCTTCTGTACAAGTTGAAACCATAACATCTCATGGCATGATGAATTGCTGAGATGTAAGTGCAAATTTCAGAAAAAGGAGCGAAAATGGAATGAACTCCTCTGTCCTTGTATTTCTTGAGCTTAAATTGTTGTGGAAGAAGAGCCACGTGCTGGTTTGATAACTTAAAAGTGCATTGGAAGAATATAGACTCCAGGTGACTAAGACCAAATTGTGCAAATGTACCTGTGGGTAGGAAGAGGGGTGGAGAAGACCATCTGCCCGCACTGCAATCTTTAGTTTTTCCTTTCTGAATAGAAGAAATGTGTGGAGGGAGAAGAGCTTTTTCTTGTGACTTCTTTGAAAATGAAAACAAAGAAAGGGAACTGACGTCCTTTTACTTTTTCAGTCAAGTGTCACTCATGCTGAAGTTGTAATAATCAATTCAGAATGGCTACTTACACTTACTTACAAAAGTGGATGAAAGAGCTTTGCAGATAAGTTGGAGACCACGCACAAAAAAAGGCTCGTAACTTCATAACTTTAAACTGAATTAGTTGTTTCTTTGAATTGCTTGTTTTCAGTCACGTTGCCATAGGTATCAAAGCAGCTAGCTATTATCATTTCTTTGTAAGGATTTCTGCTTCTTTATATTCACGTTTCAACAAATCAAAGGATAGGTCTTCAGACAAGAAGTGGAAGGTGTGTTGTTTTAAAGATATGCTAACATACCTGTACCGAATCAGTCTAGGTACCAGCAGCAGTGCAGATGCAGTGACAAAGAATTTGCATATGACAGCAGAGTAATTACATACTGTGCATTCTTGGAAAATGTTTATCGTGGTTACTAAAGCTTTCTTGTGACTTTGTTGTTTTATCTCTGCTAGCTAGATGAAGCTGGCACAGATATTGCTGCTTACTGCAGCTACAGCTCTCTCGTGGTGTTTGAAAGGACCCCACGTGTTCACTGCCAGCAACTTTTAATGATACCTGCTACTTCTATTGATTTATGCTCAAATCTGCTTCACTTTAAATTGAGACATCCATTTTAGGCTCTTTGTAAGAGACTGCATTATTATGTCTTTGATACCTTAGAAGAAAAGTGAATTTCAGGAGTGGGGCAAAATCCTAATGGTTGGGTTTGAAATGACTAAATAGTGGTGCTTTTTCATGTAACTAGTGTAGCAGTGAACATCAGTCTGCAAATGAAGAGATTTTCTTTCCTAGACTCCAAGTTACAGTATTTAAAAGAAAATAGAAATATGTCATAAGGGCATCCGAGATAGCAGCAGATGAAGGCATTATTGTGCTGCATACTGAGACACTGTGTTGACTTAGACTTGTGTGTGTAACTTTATATGTGTGACTGACAGTAAGTTAAATGTCAGCCACTCATCTGCCTAATATTGCTATCGTTCACAAAGATTTCCCCATCACAATCATGGGCCCTTCCTATTTGTCTTTTTATGAGCACACACAGTCATGCCATTGGAACAGCCTAGATGAGTAGGGGCCCCAAATTACTCATGCAAATAGTGATGCTGGAACCTACAGAGCTTTTTGTACCAAAAAAAAAAAAGACTATTTGGGGGCTGATTGGCAGATTGTTGTATTGTTGTTACACTTCCCTTTTTTAATATATATATCTTTTATTTAGTGTAATTTTGCCAAGTAAAGATTTGTTCAGTTGTAACTTGAAAGACTGACTTTAAAGCTGCGTGCAGTGGCAGATATCCTTTTGAAGAACAGAATCTATTTACGGAATCTCACTGCTGTTTTTAACCAACTTCTATACTGTACTTTCTCTCAAAGTTTGAAATTCATTAGCTGTAAAGCATACATAAATGTCTTCAGTCTTTGAATTGCTTTTTTATTTAGCAACCTTGCAAATATCAGTCTAAATTGGGGGGGAAAAAAAAGGTCAATCAGTGAGAAGATAGTTAATAACAAAACATTATGAATAATGTTTGTAGAGGCTGTTAGTTTTACCCAGGAAGTTTCCATTTTCTAATGTTTGTGCTGCCTCATTATTTGTAATATTGAAACTGCTGTTTACCAGTTGTACCAATCACTTACATGAAGAGATGAAAGTAAAGTTTACAGTTCTGGCTGGAAAAGACCAACTCAGACTTAGTGGGCTGAATTCTGCTTTGAGGTCAAATGCTGTGAACATGGAGTCATGTACTGTCAGTAAACCCAAGTCATCCAGGTAGCAATTGAGAAAGCACTGCAAAATTAAGCAGTTTTCCAGAAAAAAGTAATGCAGCTTACACACTTTTGCCTCTTAGACAGCATGGATATTTTCATAGAAAATCTGTGTTAAGTACTGATGTGATTTTCCTCTTAGTGAGCAATATCAAATTACCGTTTGCCAGTCATATGCAGATTTGTGACTACTTGTTCTTTCTTAGCACCATCTTTGTGAAGTTGTGGTGTATTCTCTATGAATATCAAGCAGTTCGGTAGCACTGTGTATCAGCAAGTTGTTACACTGGAAGACTTCAAGAGGCAATATATTAGGCAAAAAGCAGTAGCGATACCTGTAGAGCACACCATACGTGCCCCTAAGCAAAAGATATTAATTAGTTGCTTGTATTCCCATGCAAACTACCCAAGTGTTGATGTTTATGAATCGCAAAGATCACTGCAGTACCAGCTCAAGCTCCAAGCTGCTGGAGTTGTTTATGCCCATTCAATTTTTAATGTACCTGTAAGATGTTTGGATTGGGGCATTTAGTCCGAAGGGATTTGTGTGCTGTAATCACATCTCCAGTGATTGAAACACAACGGTAAGGATAGGTCTTCAAAGTATTTAAAGCGCTAACATCCACTTTGGAATTAATAATAAACAGGAAAAACACCACTCAGAATACTTCCATATTCTGTTGGCTGAATGTGAGCCGGTATGTCTGCAGGATGATGGTCGTTTAAAAGTGCTGACGGATCTGCTGGTAGGTAGCCTGCAGAGTGAGGTACTCACAGCTTGTGAGCTCCTTATTTGCTGATTATTCTCTTACACGTTCAGAGTGAATGTTTTGCACTTCGGTCACAAGGAATTATTGAACTAGAGTCAGCTTTCCTCTGTGTTAGTTGGGATGCGGGGCCGTGCGGCCTGGTCCAGCATGCGCTTGACAGAGCCATGTAGTTTTAATAGTAATTACAAGTTTGTATGCGGTGGATGTATTTTTGATTAACTGTATGGACTCCTGGTGCTTGGGTTGATTTGCTGCTGCAGAAGGCTCGACCCAATGGCTCCATGGTTGTGGAGGCCATGAAGAAGGGTTTGGTGCTGCCTGCTGTGGGTCAGCCTGCAGAAGGGATCTCCTCCCAGCTGGGTCTGAGGAGCAGGGGGGTAAAACACAGTGCTGCCCTTTAACTGGAAGATGTGAACACAAAGTGAATCTTAAAGTGGAAATCGCTTGAGTTACCAGGTTTGTTTGTTTTGCAGAAAGCCCAAATTTTCTGTTAGGGGTGGAAGGAAACACTAAGCATTCCTTTAGCTTGTTTCGGTGAATTAAAGAAGATATTAGGAGGAAAAAAAAAAAAAAGG
>PPHD01026888.1:0-11324 GCA_002909625.1 Bambusicola thoracicus
GGAATGCTCATTCAGGTGTTTCTGTGTCTTTAGTTATGTGTTAATCCTCTGTATAATTTGTGTTTATTACCAGTTAGGAAATAGGTATGCACTGGCTGCACATGTAATTTCATTGATTACAAATGATCTGAAACAGCTGTAGTTTGGAATGCATGTTTCTACATACAGTATAGAGGTGCAATACAGCATCACGAGTTCTGCTCTTGCTCATCTTAGAGAGTTTTTTATCAGCTGACAGTGTTGTGTATTCTTAATGGTAGCTGTTGGATGTGTGGGCTGTTAGCCTGCAAAACAGCATTCATTTGTTCTGGGCCACAGCTCTCCCTTCAAGGTAAAAGCCTGCCTATACCAGTGCAAGAGTTTATTACAGTTAAAATGGCTAAATAGTTAATTTCCATTTAAAATAGCTGATAATCAAAGCTTTAACTATTTTGAAATGGCTATTTTCACCTTGGGACAAGATTCCTGAACAGTATTTTCTCTTCCAGGGAGATGCTACGCGATCCAGAAATGAGAAATAAATTAATTTCTAACCCAACTAATTTTAACCACATAGCACATATGGGTCCTGGAGATGGTATACAGATTCTCAAAGACCTTCCAATGGTAAGTGCAGAAGTATATGTGAGAGTGTCTTACTTCAACAGAGTCTGCAAATAAGAAAAGGACAAACAACTACAATTTTGGGTGTATGTTAAGAGTGTTTGATTTCTTTCATGTCAGTGGCAATGTGCCTAGGTAAATGAAGTGGAGCATGCTCAGGTGTTAGTGATTAAATGAAGAGGATGACACTTGAGGGTGAAGGAAGGAATGCCTCCTGGGTTCTAAGACAGATTGGTCTTTTGGTGCTGGTTATTGTTTTTCTAACACATAAGAAGGTACAAAATTAAGAGGATTTGTGCCAAGGTTCTGTATGGAAATGCAAAAAGAGAAATTCCTTTCTTCATGAACTATATTACTGTAAGTTCAATTCCTTTCTTCTCTTCTCGTCCTTACCTCCAATTGAGCCTCTCCCTTTCCAGCCTCTTCTCTTTAGACAGTGAAACTGTGGGATTTTAACAATGTATAGTAACCAAAGTTCTTTCTATGAATAAGATGCTATTTTTTCATTTCCGTTCCAAATTAATTAATATCAGTGAAACAGAACTTCTTACTTGAATACTGATTGTAGTGCACACATATGTTTGTTTCCACAAAGCCTTATTTAGTAAATACTCACCTGAAAGTTAGTGTAGTTTTTGCTGAGCTACAGGTGAATTAATATTAGGATTTTATCATACAGCTTACTTTTAGCTGTGTTGAGCATCTTGTGTGTTCTGTATTGCTTTCTAAATTCATTCATGATAGATGTGATTCAGGATATGATAATGAACTCTGTGAGAAAGATCAGATTATGTGATATTAGTAGATAATATGAATACCTCCATAAGACATAGGCATGTAGCATATTTGTTGACTAAATAGAAGGAAGGGATGCCAACGAGAGAGACCTGAGCATGCTCAGAAAGTGAGCACATGAGAATCTAATGAGGTTTAACAAGGCCACATGCAAAGCGTTGCACTTGGATCAGGGCAGTCTCAGATATGAATACAGACTAGGAAAAGAACTCCTTGAGAGCAGCCCTGCAGAGTATGACCTGAGCGTTCTGGTGGACAAACAGCTAGACATGAGCAGCAGGCTTGCAATCTGAAAGTCCAACAGTGTCCTGGGCTGCATCAAAAGTGGGGTGGCCAGCATGGAGAGGGAATTGTCCCCCTCTGCTGTGCTCTTGTGAGGCTGCATCTGGAGTACTGTGTCCAGGTCTGGGGCCACCACAGCACAGGAAGGATGCTGAAGCAGGTCTAGAGGAGATGATTAGAGGGCTGGAGCACCTCTCCTAAAAGGAAAGATTGATGGAGATGGAGAAATGAAGGTTCCAGTGAGTCCTCAGTGTGGCCTTCCAGTACTTGAAGGGAGCTTACAAACAGGAGGGGGACTGACTTTTTACACCGTCTGACAGTGATGGGACAGGGGGGAATGATTTTAAACTAAAAGATTTAGGTTAGATGTTAGGAGGAAATTCTTTACTCGGAGGGCAATGAGGCCCTGGCACTGCTGTCCACAGCTGTGGGTGCCCCATACCTGGAGGCTCTCAATGCCAGGTTGGGTGGTCACAGGGGCAGTCTGACCTGGTGGGGGGCAGCCCTGCCCACAGCTGGGGGTTGGAACTAGATGATATTTAAGGTCTCCTCTAACCTAGGCCATTCTACAGTCAATACTGCAGTGCTGTCTAAAATGATCATCACTATTGCTTGGAGTCAAAGCAGGAAGTAGGAGGGCTTTTCAGTATCTGAAAAACTAAACATAAGTAACAATAAGACTGGAAAAGAAACCTTGCAGCTGCAGTAGTTAATGGGTTTAGGAGCTTAACTTCTGGTTTCCAGGTTCTCATTTTATCTCACTTCTGCAAAAAAACTGTGTTTTATGTTACACATATTTTTTATGTAAGATCTTCATCTTGTACATGAACCCTCTTGGCACTAGCTTTTACTTGTATGAGGATAGGCAGGGAAGGGAAAAGAATTCCTTTAAATCTCATGAGAGACACTTAGAAGAGCCAATGAGACTCAATGCAGTTGAGCAATGAACAGTATTTTGTGTATATATGTGTGTTTGTTTATAAGTGAACTAAAAATGAAAAGGAAGGGGCTGGTTCTAGAAAACACAAGACAAATCCAGGGGAAGTTGGCTGACTGTTTATCTCACCTGGTTGTGTATATGTATGTGTACGCTGTTTAACAAGTAATGATAATTTGCTTCAGGGCAAGATGCAAATCCAAGCTTCTTTTTAACTCTTCCTTTTTCGCTGGGTTCCTTCAAATAGTTCTGGCTTTTCCTTAGCAAAGAAAATAAACTACTCCTGCTAAAGGTAGGGCAAAAGATGTCATATTTCACACAATTGTTGAAAGTTTATGAGAATCAAAAGCCGAGAAGATTCTTAATCAAAACACTGCCCAAATCTGTCAACTGTAAAGTAAGGAATAATGTTACCTGAGATGAAGGTTTTCCAGATTCTCACCTGGATTAATAATTTTTCAGCTGCGTCATCATTAAATGGCTTTTGGCTTTAAATTCATTCCAGTTACACCAGTCTTGTATTGGGTCAAAGGTCATGTTTGGAGATATGACTGGTACTTTGCTTTCTACCCATCAACATGATGTTTTAAAAGAAATTTAGGAGTCACTTTCTACACTTAATGAGAAGACATAGAAAATGCTGACAGTATAGAATTGGCTTCTGCGCTCGTTCAACTGCTGCAGCTTCTTTCCAGAGTTGCTATGGAAAACTCCCTTGTTGCAAGTAGTCTTAATGCCTAGAGAAATCACTGCAGGTAAAGCAAATTTGATGTCTGTTATCCCAGTACCTCCTTGCTGTATCATTGTATTCCTTCCAGTACAGCACCAACCAGGGGACTTAGAAGGAGGTGAACTTGAAAGTGTAACTTGAGATTAGGAAAAAGAAATTCTGTCAAAATTGTATTCTGCCCAGGCAGCTTTCTCTTTTCTACCAATTTCCTGTAAGGTGTATGACTGGACTAAGTCTCAGCTTATTCTAATCCAAGCTGCCTGCTTTGTTTTCCCTGGCATGAAAACAGAGCAGAAGGAGCTGTTTGCAGCTGACAGTACATTCTGAATCCAGTGTTTTATTTGAAAGACAAAAAAAATAGAATAAAAAGAGAGGGTGGATATAGGACATTCTCTGGAAAGTCAGTACATGAGGTAAAGAATACTCATCCAGCCTTACATACAGCTCATCTGTACAACAGTTTCTTTTCAAAGACATAAAATTATTTCAATAGATTCAGGCCTCGTTCCAAACGGTGAAGAGATTTTGTGTGTGTTTCTTAGCATGTGTGATTATTTTGCAGTCAGAGTATCTTCTTTATCTATTAAATAGGACGTAATTTTTCAGAAGAAAGGGTATTTATCCTTAAAGATATGTGGGAAAAGTTGCAGCATTTTACTTTGGGAATGCTTTGTTTTGTTTGCTCAAAGGGTATGAGAAAATACGTTGGAAGGGTGCTGCCACTAGGGGGAACAAGTAGCACAAGGTCAATGGTTTTCTCAGATTGCCATCATCCAACTATTTTAGTCGATGCTGTTTATAGAATGCAGAAAGTGAATGAAAATGGTGGACCAAGACTTTTTGCTTGCTGTTTCTTCTTGACTTTTTCGAGCAATTTCAGATTTGGCTGGATCTGCTGATAGGAATTCGTTCATCCAGCGTGTTTTCATGGAATTCAGTATAGTATTATGTAGGCAGAAAGGTCCTGATTAATAGGATTTGATAGAGAATGGATATTTTAATCTGTGCTCTGAATGATATTGTCACAAACTAACAGCCTAGCTTCTATCTAGCACCCATGGGTGAACTCTCTAAAGCAAATGACAATTTAAAATTGTATTTATTTTTGTTTATGATATACACTATATACCTAGTGTGCATATGTATATATAATGTGTATATATATGCACGTATAATATAGATATAACATATATGTATACATGAAGTGAATCCAATCAAAACTTGTCTCTGCATGTCCCACTAGCCTGCCTCTGCTACCTTTTTCAGGCAAAGCACCTAGAATTGAACAGAGCATGGCATTAAAAGTGGTAGCAGCAGTCCGTGCATGGCAGGCTGCAGTGTACCAGGAGGGCAGGTAACTGCCTGCTGGATGCAGGGCCAATAGGAGTTTGCTGGCTGGCAGCTTACTGCTGTGTTGTGTTTTAGAATATCAACTTCAGAGAGCTTAAGTTGAACTGTAAAAGTGCAAAATGAAAATCAGTAAATGGAGAGTTTAAAAGATTACTGTCTGTTTGATGTGCTGCGTACAAAATAGATGCCTCCATATGCACAGCATGTCTGTCTGCATGTGAATGTCCTTGCTGATGCAGCCACTCTAGGGGAAAACTCGCTTTCTCTGTGTGTTGTTTCAAAAGTGTTGGTATGCACCAGGCACAAGACATGAGCAGTGAGCTGTGTTTATGGCAAATTGCAGCCTATTCACCTGGTCCCACGTCTCTCTGTGATGGACACTCTTGTCTTCAGTATAGTCCTGTGTTTGCACAGAAATGAATGTTCCCAAGGCTCAGAATGAGATCACGTTTAAAGGAGAATATATTAGAGGCTATCAGACAACTTTGCATCCTTCTTTTCTTCATCGCTAGCAGTTACTTAAGAGTCTGGCTTTGACAAACAAGGATGTGGGCTACAGCATAGCAGAAACTAGAAATTCTTAATTGCTATGTGCAGAGCTGTAATCAATACAGATTTGTATTTTATTGAAATGGATACTCGATTGGGGTCATTGTTTTGCTGTGTAGAATGGTTCGTGTTAGTATATCCCCAAACTTATTTCTGTACGTGTTTTTCTTCCCTAGCAGCCTGTCACCAATTAGCTGGCCGTACAGTCTGGCCTCCCTTCTGCCCTCTTGTCCCTTGAAGCCACTTTATCGTGGATGCTCCTTTGTAGTGAAGATCTGAAATCTGGAACTGCACTAACTGCAGCACAGACCACCTCTCTGTGCACATCAGATTTACAGGATTGATTTTGCTTTCATATTCTGCATGCCTGAGTATTTTACATACGAAAGCTAGTCTCAACTGCCATTATATTTGAGCATTATGCTTTAGTTTGATCTCATCATACATGAGCCATTATACTTCCATTACAGATTATGTGTGAAGCTTTGCTTGTTTCAAGTGAGAAACTTTCAGAGTAAATATATATTTGGTATTCTTTAAAGAAAGTGGGAGCCGCATGCGTGCATCTAATGGCAGAGTCCATGGAGAGTTCCAAGGATCTTTTGTAAAATGTTGCCATATCGTGGCTTCTTCACGTTCATGAATGCTGGCTAAATATCTTCATGGTTTGCAGTTGGCCTACTCTCTGCGTTTCAGCTTGCGATTTTAGACTCTCCCTTTTCTCCCTCATTGGCTTTTAAGAATGTAGCTGGCTTTGCTGCTGGTTCTCTTGGTAGCAGGTGACTTGGCAAAGTCTGCTTTCATGGACCATTATTGGAATGGTGGGTTCTAGTACTCATATTTAGATGCTGCTAAACATTCTAATAACAACCTAATGTGTATTATGCCTTACATGCCATAATGTGGTAATTGATGTTTCATTTAACATGCAAAGCCTCATAATACCTGTTCGTTTTTGTTGTTTTTTTTAAACGACAAAGTTGGATTTTACCAGCTGAGGGAAATGAAGAACAATAACAATAATGTTTGCTAATATGTATTGGAATGCTATTTAATGTTCTTTCATACTTCAATATGTTCCACATACAAAAAGTAGTGCCTTAGGTTTAGTAGAGGGGTAAGCTGAATTTCTACCATGTTGTTTTGTTTGTTTTTAAGTCCTAACATTTCTAATGGTACCCAGATCTGTTTCTTTTAAGGTGGTAAAATCAGTTACACGTGGGGAAGGGAAAATTAGAACTGTTGTTGATTTGCTGGTGGCCTTTGGGCACCCTTCACACATCAGGCTGGCCTGCTGGAAGTGTGCAGATGGCAGAGGGAGCGAGACCAAGCCTTGAAACACTTCTGTTAAATCTAGATTTACATGAGCTTTAATAACGAGAGCACTCCTGTCAGCACATTCTGCAGAGATCAATCAGAAATTGTTCCTGTTTAATCTGCAGGGTTAGTTTTCTCCTCCTTTTATGTCATACTTTGGGAGCACATTGCTCAGTTTACCTGTTAAAAACATTTGAATTTCCCAGCACTTTTGCACCTTATCTGATAAGGGCATACATTTCTGCAGCAAGCAGATGGCAAAGCGAAGTCTAAATGCCTCACTAAAGCACTGTAAGGCTCAGTGGTCACACAGAAGGATGTAGGCCTTGTGTTGTCTGTCTACAACAGAGTAAATTGTCCTCGTTGTCTGACTAACCAGTTCACCTTCCCACCCAGTCTGTGTCCCTATCCTGTTGAAACACTGTTCACTCCCGTTAGAAATACTCTGTGTTTGTTGTACAGGTGATACTTAACTTTAATGGTACCGCTGAAATGCATGAAAAACAGAAGGAAATCTCTTTACAATCTTTGACTGTTGTGTATTCTCATCTTTTTTTCTCCCCACTCCATCTCACCCGTGTTCACCTTCCTTTGTGTTATATCTATTTTAGATTGTAAGCTCCTCAAGGCAGGGAACGGATTGCTTCTCAACTGTCTGTAAAGCACCTTCTACAACTGTGGTGCTCTTTGGAATACAAATTATAATAAATATTAGAATCGATTCCCAATGAGTTAAAAGTTTTATTTGTTTTTAATGTTTTAGCAACAGCAAGGGCGGCAGGCCCAAGTGATACCATGTAAGGAAGGTGCTCAGAGGACTGGGGGTGACAATGTAAGAACCCGCGTGCTGACGAGTGAGCAGGGCTGCTGTTTGGCTGTCCGTCAGTGTTTGACTGCTCTTGCAGACTGCTGTTGCTGGTGTAACCTGTACAACCATCCTTCATTGCTTTCTCTCTCTGTTGTCTTTGATAGCAGCGCTCCCCTTATCAATTCCCTCATCATCACTCCCGTCTGATCTCCTCTCCGAGCAACTTTGAACACATCTACCACATGACTGTTAATTCAGCTGAAAAATTCCTCTCTTACGATTCCATAAACACTGCATTTTCCCCGCCTCCGTGTTCTGCCCTGGGTACTCCAAACTTTATGACTCAGAGGGTATGGATGGCTGGGTCAGGTGTTCACTCTACTAACGTTGTGTGGTTTTCCTTTTGCCTGGCTATTAATATGGGAGAAAAACCCTTGGAAAGTGGTTTCCTTCGCCTGCTCGCTTTCTTCTATCACAGCTGATTTCTCTTCTGCTGCCAGCTGTGGTCTTTCAATAGCTCTGACAAGCTTAAAAACAGATATTTCGTGTCTTTAAAAAGAAAAAAAAATGTTTGCCAACTGGGTTGAGCCTTTTGCTGTGAAAACAGCATTTTTAGTCACCAGGAAGGTTGTGGGAAATTTGAATAATGCTTGTGTTTCACACTGTGCATCTCCAGCAGTCAGTGGCAGAGACAGGATGCTGTGTATCATGTTGTGCTAGGAAAAGGATTCTGGATCTGTCTCTGTTGGACCAAAATTTCAAACTCTTTGTTCACAATGAAATAGTGGGAGTGCAGTAATGTTACACAGTACTGTACACAGATGGAGCATGGCGCAGATTGTGCCTAGGTGGTTTCTAGGTTCAATTAAAAGAAAGTTGGAATACATACAAGCAGGAAGATCAGAAATTAAAGATATTGGATACTTGTTCATATAGATCCTCTTACTCCTGGTTGTTTTAAATAGAGACTGAGGTAAGATACTGTGCTGTAAGCATCCTTCCAGTTGGAACGCAAAATATGAGGGATGGAAGTGATGCTTTCTTTTTTTCTTGTTATTGTGTGTCCTGGCCTGAGTTATTTGAGGTTGCTATATTCTATGGTAATACAGGCCGTACTAAAACAAGCCCACGTGTACCTCCTGCTGCACTGTTATTGTGTCATGAATAATCTGTGAAGTGGATGTGTATAAAAGAGGGGTGGCCAGCATGGCCAGGGAGGCAATTGTTCCCTCTGCTCTGCCCTCGTGAGGTCACACCTGCAGTGTTGTGGCCAGTTCTGAGCCCCCCCAGTGCAGGAAGGACATGGGGCTGTTAGAGCAGGTCCAGAGCAGGCCACAAAGTTGCTCAGAGGGCTGGAACACCTCTCCTAAGACAGGCTGAGGGAGCTGGGCTTATTCAGTCTGGGGAAATGAAGTGAGACCTCACTGTGGCCTTCCGGTACCTGAAGGGAGCTTACAAGCAGGAGGGGGACCAACTTTTTACATGGTTGGATAGTGATAGGACAACAGGGAATGGCTTTAAACTAAAAGAGGGGAGATTTAGGTTAGCTGTTATGAAGAAATTCTTTACTCAGAGGGTGGTGAGGCCCTGGCACTGGCACTGCTGCCCAGAGCTGAGGGTGCCCCATTCCTGAAGGTGTTCAAGGCCACTTTGGGTGGACCCTGGGCAGCCTGAGCTGGTGGGTGATCTGTGGTTCTGTAGTGGTGGACGGTTGCTGAGGGTTTGTGTGTGTCCGAGCCATGCCTGCCACCGTGATGGAAACACTGCTATTGGTTTCTGCGGCCTTTCGACACTCTTCAGACACATACAGCAAACCTTCACTGCCTGACTGCTTTGCTGTTCTAGGTCCCTGTTACTGGGAAGGGGTTTGTAATGCATATCTGCATCCAACACTAAAGAGAATTTTAAAATGCAGGAGGAAAACATGTCGGGCTTTCCATAAATCCCCAGAACAAATCTCACACCATGAACTTAGACTGGTCGTGTGCACACTCATTACTGTTGTGTAGTGGTCACGTACATTTATATCCAAAAATGAAATTGCAGCATTTTGGAAAATGCGCTGTGATGACAGGTCTGCATCCACCCTGTCTTTTTTGGAGAAACAGCCTGGAGCATTGAGATTTTGTGCCTCTTTGCCCCTTAGAGCACTGGAGGTTTAGGCTCGTGGGAAGGAAAGCGTTTGTGTCGTTTTGGCTTCAGGGAAGAGGTGCTGTAAGCTGTCTCTGGAAGGCAAAGCCGTGGATTTTGCTTTTGTGTCTGCCCATGTCCCTCTCTGTGTTTGGAGTTTTTAGTACAAGAAAGATAGCAGTCCCTGTGCAGGGGTTGGGGGACCCAGGGACCAACTGAACATTGCAACCTGGAGTATGTAGCAAGAGTTGAAAATGAACCCTTAAAATGGTCATGTCCTGCCATTTCATGAAAGAAAAGCCTAGGTTTACATCATAACAAACAGAACCTCAATTAATACAAGGAAACAAACAACGAGAAGAACCTTGGGCAGAGAAGAGCAGGCAAGCAGTTCCCTGTGGGTGCTGTGATTGGTGCTGGGCATGAGCTGGGGCTCAGCAGCACTGCCTCCCAGTGGGGCTGCACCCACTATTCGTTCACTGCTGCATGGCGAGTAACGGCTCAGCAAGCAGCTTCTCTGCTGCTGAGGTTTTTTCTTCAAAGAGAAATCCTGTCACATTTCTCCATTTGGTTCAGCAGCAGGGATGAATTTACCTGCTAGGATTTGGATTGTTACTCCGAATAAGGGGTTTTTGTCTCGAAGTAAAGCAAGCTTGGGTTTCTTTTTTTTTTTTTTTTTCCCCTCTGTTTTTAATTTGCTGTGTTTGGCTGCTTGATAACTACCGCTAACTGCCATTTATTTTTCTTTGACTCCCCTTTCTGCATCGTGTGCGTGTCATTTTGGGTCCAAAGTGCCAGGGTCTCCAGCATGTGCTTCTTTTATTTTAGATCAAAGAACAAGGGAAGATTTGCTTTGTGGAAAAACTTTCTACAAGGAATTACATGGACTTTGCAAACTGAGGTCACAAAAAATAACTATAAGACTACACAAAATAAATGGGTCCTTTTAATGCGCACATTCCTTCCTTCCTTCCCCTGATGCCTGTATGTTGCCTGCTCAGGCACTGTTACGGAGGTCGGTCTCCTTATCCTTACATATAATTGCTGTCCCTGCAACATGAAATACTGTCAGTTTCTACAAGTACAGAGCCCCTTCCATGCAGGTCCAGTATTCTGATCAGTGCTGCTGCACTTGGCTCTCCTTTACAGTTCTCAGAAAATTGCAGTGAGCCATTCCCTGTCCCTGTGGTTCCTTTTATATCTACTGTGGGGCCACTGGTGTTGGTGCAAAGCCAGGCTGCTCACACAGAGCTGTAGTGCAGCTCGCTTATGGCATGGTGAGGACACCAGGAGAGAAATTCACTGCTGCAGAGCGGGTTGTTTGTCCTCATTTGGGAAACAAACAGTAAGCGGGAGGCAGCAGTGCGATCCTCAAGGGATTTTTGAGAGAGATTTGAAAACAGTGCTGCAGTAAGAACAGGGAGAAGTAAACAGGGCTTTTTCACTGGTAAGCTCTCGTGTATTTTGTTGGTGTTTGAGAGACTTAATTCTTCTTTGTTTTTTGCATGCTAAAAATCTGTCATTCCTAGACCACTGGGAGGGTGAAAAGCAAAGAGCTGACTGTAATAGCAAAGAGGTCTGTAACACCAGTGGCTCTAAGGGTCATTGTAAAATTGGACTGACAGCAGGTTTTTAACAATTATCTGATAGTCTGCACCATCTAATACCTGTGCTTTACAACGCCACTATCTGATTAACCATTTTAGAATACAGCTAGGGAAATGGATGGTGTCTGAGGGTCTTTCAGAGTACCCATCCAGGGGGTGGAAATTTCTCTTCTGTAACATTTCAGCCTAAACAGGCATTGCAATAGAAAATGTAGG